>VDFB02028403.1:0-68513 GCA_007258455.2 Sequoia sempervirens
ATATCTAAAATAAACAAATGGTTGAAAATATTCACAATCTTGTCTTAGAGTACAATTGTATGGTGCACTACTTAATATAAAAATTAAACCAATACTTCAAAATAATTGCAAGAAGTGATTGAAAGTAATGTGGGCTCAATTTAAAACATAAACTAGCACTTGCACCTATAGGAGGTTCAAGGGATAGCCGATAGGAAACTAAAGATAAAATTTAAATATATTTTAATATTACATTAAATGGAATACTACAACAAAAATATAAGAATAATACTTAGGCAAATTAAATGAAGTATTAAATTGCAAATTTGAACTGTACAAGCTATATAATATTTTTAAGGTACAAATTGAAAATAATAATTATGTCTCTCTTGTTGTTGTCACTTTATTTCTGTTGCTTTGAATTTCTCATTCCATCATCCGTCATTTCTTATCATGCTTTGCAATTTCCTTCACACTAATGTTGTTCTTATCTTGTTGTTGATGCTCAATGTTTGGTTCCTCCTCCTTTGAACTCTCTTCCCTTGCCTCTTTCAACCTCTTGCTTTAAATACATTTTTTCAGATATTATATTTTTTTATTGTGGAATTTTGGCCAAGTTTTCCAACTACAAGTCACAAAACAGCTTGCAAGTTTTCACCAAGCCCGAATCACAAAATAGCTTGCCAAGCTTATGCAGAGTTCCATACTCAAATCTATACTCTAAATCGAAACAAAATTCAGAAATTATAAAACAAAAGCAACCACCACTAACCTTCCAAAAAAAGCACCTAATAAATAGCATTCAGATTAAAGATACTATACATCACCCAGAATTTTTGTATCACTTCATTGTGATGCATTCACAAAATGGACTAACACTAAAAAAGAAATCCAGTTGATCCAAAATAAGTCCACTATGACAACAAATTAGCAAACCCTGCAACCCAAGAGAACATAAAAAAAAAACTAAAATATTGAATCTAAAATGTGAAGACTATTGGATGCAAAACCCACCAGCCATAAATTTAAAAAACAACCTTTGAACAAGGAAAACAAAATTTAAATACAATAAATGAAATATTAGATCAAACATTCTGCAGAATACCTAGATATTTAGTTTGAACTCATTGTCATGCATTTTCAAATCCAAGAAATTATTTAGGTCCACTATGACAACAAATTAGCAAACCCTGTAGCCCAAGAGAAAACATAAAAAATCTAAAAATTGAATCTAAAATGTGAAAACTATTGAATGTAAAACCCACCAGCTATAAATTTAAAAAACAACCTTTGAACAAGGAAAACAAAATTTAAATACAATAAATAAAATTTGGATCAAACATTCTACAAAATACCTGGATATTTAGTTTGATTTCATTGTCATGCATTCTCAAAATGAAGAAGTGCAATAATTCCTCCAGTCCAAATCCTGAAAACAAATTTTACTTCCTCTCCACCCACTCTCTAGCCAACCCAATAAATTATCATTGGACCAAGATAAGGTCCAAATGCCATTACAACATTACAGAAAGTTTTTCCCTCCAAGTGAATATCACTGCCTCTACAACCCAACATCCATGTAAATTAAGAATTCAAAAACTCTTACCCAGACAAATAAAATTAAACCCCAATATATAAATTTCAGATCAAACATATTGTAGTACTACCAGATAATTCATTTCATTTACTTTTTATATTTTCTCAAAATGAACCAATACAATAATTTATTTATCCCAAAACAGAATCATTTTATTTATAGAAACTCTTTAATAAATATATACACAAGCATCAAACAATTTTCTGTAAAAAGCTATTCAATTAATATTAGTATATGAGCAATCGTAGGGATACTTTTTTTTTGTTTCTGTGATATAAAAAATAAGATATTGCTTAGCACTGGTTGTGTTGGGCTCTTAAGTTTACCAAGTGAAAGCAAATGCAAATGAAAACGATCAACAGTCATTGTTTTATATAGCCTAATACTTAAAAAAGTGTGTTTTTTTTTCTTTTAGCAAATAAACATTTAAATTCAATCCCACATTACTACGCAGCAGGCAGAATGGATGTCAGAGCAGGAGGCATCCTAGGCAAGGCAGATTTCAAGGAATTATGTCACTTGTTGGAGACCAGACATGGTTTGCGCATCCGGTATTATGTCTGTCCATTTGAAGTCCAGAGTTGGATCGTTGTAAATCTCCCACCACTTGTTTACCGGCATCTTTATATCTTCCCTCTCCATGTTCTCCTCTTTCCCTGTGCACCTCCATGGCTTTGATCCCTGCATTGTTAGACTCAACTGTGAGATAAGAACCTACAGTGGAATATGTAGAAGAATTTTAAAGGGTGAAAATACCATACTGGGGAGTATTGACTCCAAGTCTTTTCACAGAAGCAATCTGTAATCGCATAGAAATGGTTGTCCGACATATCAAATAGACAATCAATGTTATCATAGACTTGAATATCGACATCCAGATATATCATCTTCTTGTATTCTCCAAACTAAAAAACACCACAAAATTCGACATAGTTAACATAAACCCTAAACAAGAAAAAAAAAAAATGCAAGACATCGTTTCCTTCCTCATTCATTTAACTTTAACTACCTCCCAGATCCATAGCTTCGAGTAATTGATAACATAATATGCCATGGCAAGCTGCACATGGTTCTCTAGACGATAAATGGGTTGGATTTCATGAATGATATAGTCTTGGCTGCTGAGAAGCCTTCTGTGTCGGTCTAAAACATCAAGTGAAACTACCACAATCAGAGGATACACACTTTTAACCTTGCGCGGGCCCTTTACCAGTCCGACCATGTTCTTCACATAATTTTTGACTCTTGCCAAAAATGTTACATATACGCTCGCTTTGAGTAATCCATGCGAAGGCCCACAACATTATGGCAAAACGCATCACAAGGCACCTCTAAAGCCATTTTCAAATGGCTTGTCAACACCAACAATGCGAAAAATATTCTGTAAAAAGAGTTTTTTGGAAAATGGCTTGTCAACACCAACAATGCGAAAAATATTCTGTAAAAAAGAGTTTTTTGGAAGATCAGATAAGTTCAAAAGTTGTAAAGCTTGAAACCAATTAAATAAGGGAACGATTACAGTACACCTAAAACCGAGGTTGTGAGTGATGAATGAATTAAATAGAAGTGAAATTGAGGAATTCTCTGGCTCCTGAAGAGTGTAGAGCCTCTTCCCATGGCTGGAAGCTTCTGGTTTTTTTTCAACCGATAGATCAGACTGTCTAAGTGAGGCGTTTACGGCAAGCATTCACGAAAAAATCTGATATGATTTTACAGCTACGAGATTTGATTTGATATGATTTTACAGATATAAGATTCAATTTGGCAGCTACGAGTTTTATATTAAATTGCAACTCTCTCGTGGAAAAAAATCATAAATTGCAACTCACCCATGGAAAAAGACTTCCAACTGAAAATTATTTTTTGGTAGTCGTCAAGAGGTTTAATGGCGTGAGACAGGTATGCCGGCAGATGTGGACTGAGAAGTTCACAATAGAAGCCTATCGGCTAAATATAATTAAAACTCATTCACCCACATTTCATGAATAGTGGTTCTCACGAACCCATGTCTCATAAATATGAATGGCCAACTTAAACTCATACAAACAAAATTTCTAACAAAATTATGTTGACTTAAATGTGATTCCCACAAAACCATATCTCATAAATATGAATGATCTGCTGACAGATGGTCAACGCTCCCCTCAAGATTTGCGACATGGTTTAACCACCTTTTGTGGATCCGTTAACTCTAGCGGTTGTATCGGGCATTAATAGGTTGACCTTTTGGCGCAACGACAACTGTGGGGCCAACAATTGGTACCATAGCCAAAGGTTATAGGTTTGAATCCCTTCGGGTAAGCTGAAGGGGAGATTGTTGGTAGATGGTCAGCGCTCCCCTCGAGATTCGCGACATGGCTTAACTGCCTCCTGTGGATCCATTAACTCTGGGGATTGTATCGAACATTAACAAGTCGACCTTTTGACGCAGCGACAACTGTAGAACCAACATGATCCACTTAAATTCATACAAACAAATTTCTAACAAAATTAAACTAACTTAGATATGATTCCCACCCACTCATATCTCATAAATATAAATGATCCACTTAAATTTATACAAAACTAAATTTCTAACAAAATTAAACTAACGACTTATGACAAAATCATACTCCAAACAATCACATGTGATATTTATGAAGTCATTAGCACTAAACTGAATGGAAAACCAAGAGAAAAACTTGGGAATATGCACCTTTGTCTCTCTTGCTGAAATGAAAAACAATTCTACAAAAAGATTCGGTTTGGTTATCATATCAAACCCAACAAGAACAATTTTATTTTCCCAATTGATTATATATATATATTGGAGAGGAGCATGCAACGCAAGGCCAAACGTTTATGTTTCTCGATGTGGTAAAATAAAATGATGGGCAGCGACAGAATGGGTGGAATCATTTATGGTTCTCGAATATCCATCCCAATCAAAACACCTACGTCTTGTCTTGGAAAACTTCTTACTGTAATTAAAAAATTGTTCGGATTTAAATTAAAGAGCCATTGGATGGCCATGTGACATGAAATTTTCCGTATAAAACACAGTGCTTGCCAGTAATGGAGGCGTCCACTCAGATCAGAATTTAACTCTACTTCCGTACAAATCTGAAATTTCACAACTTTTTGCGCTTTTTCCGTCACTTGCAGGACTAAAAAACACGTTTTCTTCATATGTTTTTTGTTATCTGTAGGTATTCATATATGTTTTTAATATTCTATGTTTTGGCTGTCCCTGCTTCTACAGCTGTTCGGCCTGTATTTCTGTGTAAGCCGCTCTTATATTGTCTGTCCGCCACCAGTATTTGTCCTCTGCTGCTCTTTGACTGTTCAACTATTCTGTCTAGCATTCTGGATGCACATTTGACTGTATTTCTTTATTAATTGAAAATGAAAAATATAATATAAATTTTTTTAAATATATTTGATTGGAGGCCCAAGTATTCTGCTGCTCTTTGACTGTTCAAGGTACTTTTCTCTTGGAAGCCTCAGCTATGATTATAAAAAGAATTCAATCCCATGAGGGACCATGAAGGAAAGCAAAAATGTTGATAGCTTAATTGCAAACTAGTTCACATCATCTCAGGTGTGAAATGGGCAGGTGGGTGGTTCCTAAAGAGGAGTGGGAAAAAAGAACATGCTGATTTGTAACAAGGGAATGGTGGAGATGGAATGACACTTCATCATGGAGTGCTCAGCGTATAAAGACATTCAGGCTAGTTATGAAGACACTTTGCAGGTTGATCATTTAAATACCCTATTTGAAGAGTCAAGCTTGGACAAAATGACAAACTTCATCATTAAATTGCACTGCAAAAGGGTTGACTCGAACGGACTTTACAAACTATTTAGGGCCTTTCTGTGGGTGGCTCTTGTGCTGTCCCTGGGTCCATAGACTTCTTTGGCCTCGTGGACATCATTAAAATATTTCATTTCAGTCATAAGCTAGTGAGGTCATAGAAACAAAATTATGCACAGAGCCAAGTGTCGAAGGGCAAAGCACCAAAGATCATAAATGGAGCAAGGCCAGAATGAAATGAGAGAGGGGCTATGGATTCATTGTAAATAAATTTCAACCATAAGGTGACATGAGGGAATTAATGAAAATCAATTGAGGCTCGCAAGACAAAGTGAATCCACGTACACACACACTGTGAAAAAATATGACATCACCTAAAAAATAGACATGCACAACAAACAAACATTAGAAAAAAATCATTAGTTGGCAAATGCCAACTTTGGAGGGATGACCGAATTTGCCGAATTTGGAAGACCAATTAAGGGATCTTTCCAGTTTATCCATCTTGAAAAAAAAATCGAAAGGATTAGAGGGTAGCATGGAGGAGAGAATGAAAACAACGATCAAGAACCAACCAGCCTAAAGTGATTAAAAAAGAATTTGATGATTGAAGGCATTCTCATCTAATTCTAGATACTTGAAGTTATTACATGTAATAACTTGTTTTCCAAACTATCAGCTAGAGTTTTTGTTACCCTGTAACAATGCATTACTTCAAAGCTATGCAATTTGTTGAGGAGTGTTTGGGATATTTCTTGTCAAGTATGCCCAATTTCTAAATCATTTTGTATTTTCCCATTAAGATATTGATCATCAACATAGAATACCTTCAATTTGAAGATTGACAGATTGCTTTTTCATTTTTGATTGCCAATTCTAGACCCAAGATGAGGGCACTTGCTTTTGTTGTGTTGTTTCTTGTGTTTTCAAGATTTTTTTAAGATGCTAACTTTATCTTGCTTGTGTTAGCCCTTATCACTATGTCTGTACCCACTTTGCCAAGGTTCCCTTTTGAAAAGGAGGAATGCATTTTATTGTGCTTCTATTAACCTAAGTGCTATGAGCGTAAGCACCATTCAGGGGAGAGACTTTAGGTTTTCCAATATTTTTAAGGTATTATTATCCCAAGATGTGAAGTTTTCTAAATTAGAGTAGTTTTCAAAAGGTGATTCATAATATTCTTTGAGATAGAACAATCAATTTTGATTAGGACATCTTTGAATTTGCAGATTTGTTTTTTTAAATATTTTGTTGTTTCTCTCCAACTAAATCTGTCATATTAGGATAGAGGGACTAACTTCCTAGAGTGCAGAATAAGTCGAGTTTTGGTGTAAAGTTGGCCATGCACTGAAGAGTTGTAAAAGCTTATTAGGAAGAGGTCCAAACCAACCCAACCTATTTTGAAGCCATCTCCAACAATAGTTTCAAAAGTTGCAATTCAATAATAGATGGTCAATGTCTTCATAGGCTTAATGCTATGAGATTTCATCATAGGCATCACCACAAAGAATGCATTGGGAAAGAGTAGTGATTCCCAACATATCCAGTATAAAACTAGTAAGAATTTTATTGTTTAGTTCCAACCAAGTAAAAGCCCTTGCTTTAGGGAGGCAAGCCAAGCCCCAACAAAGATTGATGTGTCATCTTGATCTAGTAGAGGTAGATGTGAGGACCTCGTATGCATTTTTGACATTATAGGAACCTATTTTTGAGGTCATCCATCTTAGGGTATCTTCAGATTCTAAATAGAGAATTTGTGTTTTGTTCAGTTTTACATAGTAGAGATCTTTCTATTTTTGGGAAAAGGGGAAATTTTCAATAGGTTTCTAGGTTGTTTTGGGGGTGAGAAGGAGATAATCAACGTTAAAGTAGAGAGCTAATTTTGTACCCCAAGCCTCTATGAGAACTGGTTGCATCTCCACAAGTTCTAGGATCTTAAAAATGGGCATAAACCCATTCCAAGATTCTTCCCCAAAAGGGCTTTTTTGTCATTATGAATTTCCCAAGAAAGTCGAGGCAAACTAAGATCTCTACAATTAATTAAGAAGTTCCACATCTTAGAACCTCTTGAAGGGTTGGCTAAGGTGAAATTCTCTCTAGAGAATCAGAATCTAGGTATTTGGCTCTCATTAGTTTACACCAT
Source organism: Sequoia sempervirens (assembly GCA_007258455.2). Classification (NCBI taxonomy): domain Eukaryota; kingdom Viridiplantae; phylum Streptophyta; class Pinopsida; order Cupressales; family Cupressaceae; genus Sequoia; species Sequoia sempervirens. The sequence goes on from VDFB02028403.1 coordinate 7,513, forward strand.
CTATAGTCATAATTTTCATAAATTCTCCAAATTAATTTTTATCCTAGAGCAAAGGTTTTTGCCTCTAAACTTTGAATACTAGCAACTCCCTAAACTTTCATTTGGCATATATGATCCCAAGAAATAATAGGCAATTTTTTCTTGTCATGTGCATACTATCTAACCAAACAAAAGCTTCGAGGAGTTTTTGGATATCTTATATTACATTCTTGGGCATTTTTAGAACTAACATCATTTATAAGGGAGTAACATTTAGGATTGATTTATGAGAGTAAGTTTACTTGCTAGTCAACCATTTTTTTCCAAGTGTTGATCTTGTTATGGAGATTGGTGAAGATTTGTTTCTCAAATTCCTTTTTTTATTGACCCAAGAAGTGTGGAATCCCTAGGTATTTACAAGAAAGATTATCCAAATTGTAACCCATCAACTAAATAATTCTATTTTTTAGCTTGAGGATGAACATTTTGGAGGAAAAAGGTGGAGAATCCAATGATTATAGAGTCAGAGGAGAGTGAGGACAAAGAGGAGCACATCCCACTCAAAAGTCTAGGAAAAGAACATGCTTAGCCTACTAATCCTATAAGATCTCCATCTCCTCCATCTCCTCCATCTCCATCTCCATCTTCTTAAAATGAGTCCCTTGTTCACTCTCCTCCTTACAATTATCAACCCTACAATTCACCACCAAAATATCCTCCTAGGCAAGCTTCTCCAATTTTTTCCCCATCAATCTCCTATTCCTACACCTCTTCCTTCTCCACCATCAATGCCTAGTCTACCACATCAAACTCCAATACCTTCAACTCCCTATTCTTCTCCACCTAAATTTGTACCTTCACCTCCTCACATACAAGAATAAAATAAACTTGGAGGGGATGGTAACCAAGTAGATGAGTTGCTGAGGGAAATAGGGATTGGTGATCTTGATACCCTATTACAGGAAGATCTTCCTCAACTTGAGGACCAAATTCAACACTCGCCAAGAAATACTAGAAATGTGGGTGTGACTCCTCCTCCTTCTCCCCTTCAACCTCCACATACAGGAGCTTCTAGTCTTCCAATATGGCTCAACCATACTTTAAAGAAAAAGAGCAAGAACTTATTTAAAAAAGGAAGAAGATTTATCCTCTTTAGATGAAGTACTCAAGGCCCAACCAAGCAAGAAAAGGGCTTGGGGACTCTCCACAATATTAGTGGTTGAGCAAGGAAGCGGAGTGGTACATATAGCCACCTCTATGATAGATAATCTTGAGGATCAAATGACACCTAGGGACTATGACATGCAACAAGTAAATTTTGAGACTATTACTAGAGGAGAAGAAAATAAACAATTGTAATTAGTTGTCACTACCTTTTTTCATCAAATATATTCCTTGCACATATTTTGGGAAAATCCTCCATTGGTGTGGCCAATAGCTCAAATAATCTAGGATTTTACATATTCTCTCCATTAGAAAATATAAAAAAAACCCATTGATCAGATTACGAAGGCTAAGGAAACCATTTGGAAGTTCCAAGAGGATCTAATATAGTTTGGAGAGTTACAAGACAAGATCAACTAGTCCACCTTTTCTAAAAGGATAAAACTAAAATATCTCAATGGACCAAATTCCAATGATTTAAATGAAGCTATCTCCTCTCTTGGAGCATTTTCTAGTGTTGGCATGATAGTCTAAGTAGTTAATCAATTTAAGAGTTATTTAATTATTTATTATTTTAGATAATTGTAATAAATTTGTTGGGATCTCAAGTAGGATTAGAAAAATAAACATAAGGAATTAAACAATGTAGATCAAAGATTTAAATGACAAAAAGAACAAAATTCATAGAGGCACAAAAAAAATTAATTTGGTTCACCCTTTGGGCTAGATCCACATAATAGCTATTCCAATTTTATTAAATCTCTAGTGAATTTTTTTTTACAAAATAATAGCAATATGCTTCGTACACATTCAAAAAATGTTATCAAACTGTCTGCACAACTCATGTTGTTGCTAGCTTAATACAAAAATTATTCTACACTTCCACACACTTTGTTGTGTTTCCATTTTCGAAATTGCAACTACTCAACTTCCATTGCGGGTTACCTTGATGCATGTGCATTGCAAAAACTGCACAATCTTCCAACTTCCATCATGCAACTGTTCACATCACATTCAATCCAATCTAGAGCAAGAAACTAATCCAATTTTTGGACAGTTAGAAAACTATTTCTAGCAATTTTCGTATGGAAATAATAGGGAATTTTTTCTTTAGAGGCGTTGCCCCCAAACCCCCATCGTGGGATTCACCCCTGAGCCCTTGCCAAGGGGGTGGTCCCGCTAGACCCACAAGGGGGGCTTTGTCTCCCTACACTCCCCTGTTAATTAATTTGGGGGAATCCCTTCCTAGAAAAGTGGCCAAAATATTAACCTAGAGCATGATCAGGGTACACATAGTAACAAAATGAACTTTAAAGTTGATAAGTTGTAAAGTGGCGTTGAGATTTTCCACTCGATTTTGTAATTAGTACTTGGTTTTAGTCTTGATTAAGTCACTGGAGTTAGGCTTCAGTTGAAGTATTTTTAGATCCAAAATTTTAGGGTGCCCAAGGTGGCTATATATGCCTCCTTTTGGGATATTTTGACGGGGTTAGACATTTCTTTTTGACAAAAGACATGCATTTTCAACATGGATTTTTTACTAATTTGTGTAACTTGGGAAAATTAGATATTAATATAAGGATCATTTCCTGCAGTTCTATCAATTTTTTAATCGTGATAAAGATATCTTGCATTCTATTTTATAAAAGTGAATAAACTAGCGAGATCTATGATTCTTGATTATACTTTCATGAAGATTGTGTCTAAAATCCATGTATAGAATATGGTGATTTGATTGCATGCAATTTAAATATCTTGTGATATAATTTCATTAGATGTTTGCATCAAAGTTGTGGATGATTACATATAAAATATTAATCACTGTGATGTTGGTTTGGGATCTCATCTAACCATTCATATCTAAGGAATTCAATAAAATTTATCATTGTTTGATTGTTTATTCTATTTTACCTTCCAAAGAGTGGTTATCTTTTGATATTTCTTTGTAAAATTAATTTAGGATAGATCTAGATCTATGCCAAGTTTCATAATATTCTATATCCAAAGTAATTCTTTCCACAAAAGAGATGAATACTTCCAAATATGCACATTTTTCAAGCATGGAATCATTATTTTTTAATACATTTGAGTAAGTTGATCGAATATCTGTGTTTAGATTTGATTTACCAACAAATGTCCCCTTGTTAAAAAATAATAGAGATCACTTAGCTATCAACATAGTCAAGAACTAATCGGAAAGGAACCTTGGAGCTGATTTTTTTTCTTTTCTAGAGAAGTAGAGTGATCTATCATTCCACTTAGAGTTGATTGTGCTAAAATCACCATCAACAAAACTAGTGCTAGAAGGAGGGCCTTTTCAAACTAGACCTAGATAAGAAATCTCCTAATGAAGCTCAAAGAAGGGTAATCCATTCCCTATTTTAAAGTGAATCTGGCCACCAAATCATTCAAATCCATAGAATAAAAAAAGAGAAAAATGAATATGTGGAAGAACCCATCTAGCCACAAAACCCTAACATGACAAATCAGATTGCGAGTCCTATTATAGATGTTCCTATAACAACTATTGTTGGTGTGAATAGTTGTCTTGTACGTAGTTAATTCACTTACTAGGGACTTAGGGGACATATTCACATGTTAAGTTTACTTAGGTCCTAAGATTGTTTTTAGAAGAACTAGTTGTCATTTCTAGATCTTATCTTATCCTAGGTTGTTATGACTTAGTTGTCTCATGTGTTAGGATTAACACACTTGTCATGATCTTGTCTAATCCTATCTCAAACCTTTCCTATATAAGCAAGGTATCATATGTGCATTGCCATATTTAGTGGCTTCCATTTTGGCATTCTTACATCCTTAATCATAGCATGATATTTCTGCCATTTCTCTCTTATGGAAGTTATTTTGTCTTGGAAGTGATCCTGGGGTGTTGAGGAGTTCACCATAAACTCCCACATGGTATCAGAGCTTCAGTGCTACAGAATTCTTCCTAGATTTGAGGGACCAATCTTGGTGTGAAAGTTTTGTTGGGTGTGAGTTGGGGTCTTGAGAATCTCACCATTAAATCCAAAGTGTCAATAAAAGTCAGATTTGGATTTCATTTCGTCAAAATTCGACATATATTGCCAGATCTGCAAGGGTTTGAAGGAAGGGTTTCAATTTCCAGATCCGGGAGGTAGCTGATATTTTAGAGAAGTTTGGGTCAACGCAGACCTTTCCATTATTTCCAAAAGGCTCAAAAACCTAAAGATCGACTACCAAATCGTTGATTTTTTACACTTTTAGTCAAAGGTCAAGTCAAAAAAATTTAGGCCAGACAGTCGTACGGATCCATGTTGAACAAGACAACTAAGGGGGGGGGGTGAATCAGTTGTAACAATCTTTAACCTTTAAAACTTTCACTAGAAATTAAATCAATCACAAATCCTTTACTCTGCTAATATGATTAATCATTAAGTGCAAAGGTAGAAACTGAGAAGCAACACACATACATAATAACACCATATTTACGTGGAAAACCCAATAAGGGAAAAAATGCCATGAGGATTAGCTCACAATATAGAGAATATCAAAACCAATTACAAAGGCTCACTGCTAGAGAAGGCTCACTGCCAAAATAGGACTCACTGTCCAACAAGGGTTAACCACCCATAGGGCTCACTGCCATAGAATTATAAAGAAGATAGAAGGGATTTGTTACATAGAGAAGAACAATCTCAATGCAACAGATATTTCCACCACAACTCGCTTGAATACTTGCAAACATGCATGAATTATAGAGTGGGCTAATGCAAGAAGTTGGGTACACAAAAAACTCAAAAAGTGGAAGTGTTTTTGCTGTTTTTTAGAATTTGTCACACTTGGACTGAAAATTTGAGGCACTTACACAACGAATCTTTAAAAAAGTCAATAATATGAAATTTATCATTTTGAATCTAGTTTCCAAATATGTAAATTATTCAAATACCCAAATTATAGAAATTAAATTTTGATAGGGATCTATAAAAACCACTTTTTAAAAATCCTTGTTTTTTTTACCATACCAAGCACGTGTACGGGCAACACTTTTTGACCCAAATAAAATTATTTTGATAATTCCTTTTGGAAAATGAGAGCTAACAACATGAAGTTTGATGTGGAATTTTTTCTATAATTTTTGGTTGAATTTTTTTTTTATTAAATTTGTATTGGCCATAATTGCCGCTTTTTAAAAATCAACATGTACAGACAGTATAATTGGACCTAAAGTTGAAACCTTTTTTTTCATTGTGTAGACAATTGTCTGAAGATTGATGTCATATAATTTTTTTTACAAGAAACTTAACCAAAAAAAAAAGTTATTATAAAACAAAAAAAGCCCGATATTTCAAGTTTAAGGATTAGTTTGCTTAGAAATTAATTAAAAAATAACAAATATAATCCAATCTTTAATAAAAATTATATATATTTGGAAATAGACATTGTGTTCTCTAATGGGTTTTAATTTATAGGATTGATTCGTAAAGAAGCCCATCACCTATGTTGTCAAAGTTGGACATTCTTCTTCAATCTGCCTTAGTTTTTTAGTTGCAGGTTAAAGGCTAAGGCTCGAATTGCCAAGCTTAAAACCAAGGCTGGATGTGGCATGGGAATTCAACTTTTAAATAACACGTACGCGTTACAAAAACATGTACACGTTATTTAAATGAAACACATACGCGTTATCTATTTACCCATTGGGTAAAAGTAACGCGTACACATTTCTAATATAGCCATTTTCCCCTAATTTTTAAAATACTGGTAAAACACGATTTTCCTGCAACATTCTTTTTCTGCAGTACAGCCCAAAAGTGTCATTTTCTGTGTTTTTTATTGCAAATTTGTCTTGTGTAGGGCATATTCTATTCAAATTGTTGGAAGAGACAAAGTGCAGGTTGAATTTTCTCAAGTGGAATCAAGTACAAGAACATTTTACAAGAAGATCGGAAAGAGAATTTTGGATGTATCTATGATGTTTTTGTACTTTCAGAGTTTGTAGAAAAAATTATCTTCATAGTACATATAGTTTAATTTGAATATTTGAAGGAGGTGGAAATTTGAAAAATAGGGTTTCTGATTTTATTTTTTGTCATCAAAGAGGGTTTGGTAAATCCATGGGTGATAAGCAAAACAAAAAAAAAAAAAAGATGTAGAAAGTTAATGACACCAAGAAATTCAAGCAAATAAAGATAAGGAGGCAAAAAGACAAAGGAAAATGAGAGAAATGATTCATTAAATGAAAGATTTGGAAGCATCTAGTTCTAAGAATGTTGAAGAGGAAGCCATGAATGATGAAATCAATGTAGATGATGCAAATGTAGAGATGGTGAATATAGAAGAAAATGCAATTACTTGAGACAAACCCAATTATGCCTTCAACCTCAACTTTGAATGATATGCAAAAAACTTCAGGTATGTCTTCAAATCCACCTCCCAATGATATGGAAAATGCACATATTCAAACAATCTATCCAGGTATGTGTTCAAAACCAAGTTTTGATAATATTGATATTCTTTGTTTAGATGAAGCTGGATACACCATTGATGAGATCAATACTATTAGGGTTGAAACAATGCAGAAACAAAAAAAACATACTCATTCTATGAGAATGAAAATGAGAATGAAATCCCTTTACATTTGAAATGAAAATGAAACCCTCAGGTGAATGAAAAATGAAAACCCTTGTATGGATGAAGGAGAAAATGTTTTTTTTAAGCAATTGAAACATATGTGCTAGATAACCTTTGTGGTAAAGTTTCTTCAAGACAAATTAGAAACTATGGAAATAAAATATATAAAATGTTTTTTTATAGAAAGAAATTAGGATTCCAATGTCAACTCATGGTGCAATTGATGAGAATGTTGGAAATGAGAAAAGTGATGAAAAAATTAGGTGTTTTTGTAAAATAAAAAAAGAAAGATGATTCAGTAGAACAAGTCATATCTAGTGTTGCTAATGCCATTGATGCTATTGATCAAGATAATAATGCCTCGTCAGGCAATAACAACCTATTTAGTTTATAAACAATTTCAAATAAAAAGAATGTTAAGTAAGATTAGTAAATGTAAAAAAAAGTAAATCCTAGAACTTTGATAAGAGCTACTAAAAGAAGAGAAAGTATTGAAAAAGATCCTATTAATCAATGTTGGAGTTTTAGTGGTAGACTCCCAAGATCAGACATGAAATTAACTAATGAAATTAAATCTTTAATCGAAAAATTTTGGTATGATAATACAAGAGTATCACCTAACATTAGAGATGTCTTAAAATTAAGGGTGGGTTCCAAAATTTGTGAACCTCATCCAAAGCATCTCTTAGATATGACTCAAACTGAATTATATAAAAAAAATTAGATGCTTCAATCTTACTCATTGAATATTAACATAAGTCAAAGTTCATTCAAAAAGTGTAAACCTTGGTATGTTAGAATTAATAAGCAACAAATTTCTTTTTTTTGTAAGACTCATGTACAATTTTGTTATTATTATGATAGTTTTTTATACATACAATGCACTTTGCATGCTAACCAAATTATACAGGACATTTGTGGTATTAATATGCCACCTAAAAGAATCAAATATTTTATAGTAGGTTTGTTTTGTGAACCCTCTAATGGAAACTTATTTTTTTTAAAAGCATGTATTTCTAGAGAATGCGATAGATGTGGTAACTTTTCATTATTAGGAGAATGTATGCATGAAAGTAATTTAGATGAATTTGGACAACAATTAGTGGATGTAAAAGAATTTAAAAATGTTGAGTATTCTTTAAAAGATGGAAAAACTGGCAAACATGTTGAGCTAATTGTGGAAAAAGTTAGTGTGCATGCTTTTATTAATGAATTTAAAGATAAGTTTGTACCTAAATATGTTCAACACTCTCGTATCGCTCATTGGTTTGATAGGTCAATTTCATATGTAAAAACGCATTCCCAATTGAACTATATTGTTAGTTGTTGATTTTGCTAAAAATTATACTCTTGCTCCACAAGAAGAAATTCAATCACAGTATTATAATTCAATGCAAGTAGCTATATTTTTTCACATTGTTTATAGACATGCAAAAGATAGTACAGAAGATAATAGAAAATTTTTGAGAGAGTACCATTTTTATGTAAGTGATAATCGATTACATTCATCTGAGTTTGTACAATATTGTTTTGATATATTTTATAAAAATTTAAAAGAGAGAGGAATTCAAATGCTAGAACATCTCATATGGTCAGATAATTGCACGTTTCAATTCAAAAATGCTAGAATGTTTTATTGGTTATGTAGAGTTCATAAAGAAAATAATATCCAATACATATAGATTTTTTTTGAAGCTGCAAGGAGAACACGATGGAGCAGTGCATGTGTGAAAGAGCTCTCATAGAGAGCAACTAAAATTTGAGGATGCTATGAAATTTAGAGATGCATGCAATTGTAGATTGGTGCAATACAAAATTATCTACAAGAACAAGTGAGAGCTCAATAATTGACACGCTTTGGCTAGTCAAGAAAATGATATTTTTCTCAACAACATTGTGAAACAATTAATGGATCTGCAAAATGGCATTCGTTTAAGAGTTCGAATGCAAACACATGGACAATATGGACAAGGGATTTGGCATGCTTTTGTCAATTTTATATTGCAGGTGATTGGGAGGCATGTGAAAATACGGAATGGGTTGAACAATGGCAACAAAGAGCCTTAATGCCTACATCGACACATGTTCAACATGGAACGACAATTGAAGATAATCAAGTGTTCACATCAGATGATTATGATCATGTTTCAGATCTTGTACAAGAAGGTACATTATTTATTTAGTCAAATTTTGTATGTATGCATGTTTATATGTGAATTAAATATAAGTCACTCTTTATTGAATTTTGTATTTATTTTTGCAGGAAATGTGTATGATGTTGTTGCACCTGAGGGGAATGAAGAGGAGACGGATTACTGGTTGGCTAGATGTGTTAAGAGAAAACATAAGTTGGTACATCCTAGAGTGGATGATGAAAACTTTGAGTATCCAACTGGTTCAGTGGTTGTTGTTGGCACCTGGCTTTGAAAATATTTGATGAGAAAGAATGGTTTGCCTGCATTTGAAGATTATGAAAGACACAAGAAGATTATACTTTATTCACATTTGATTTTGGCAACCAATATAAAACTAGTTAGATATCAAGGGAGGCCTGCTAATAAAGTTTTATGGACACTTTCAATGGATGATCATGAGACAATCATAGATGCATTAAAAAAAAGAGAGGATGCAGATGGTACAACAGAGTAAATAAATATTGGTAAGTATATCTAGTTGTTTATATAGTTAATTGATATATATATTTGTATTTAATCATTTCCTAATTAAAGTTTTATATCATTTTTTGTTTTAGGTCCCTCAAAATTAGATGCTTTACAAACAAGAGAGGAGATGCACATATATTACAATGGAATTCAAATATAGAGATATGTAACTATATATACTTCTAGATACATTTAATTGATAGTATAAATTCATTATCTCAACCCCCCTTAGTCCACCCTCTTGCATCCCCCTCTACATCCCTCTCTTAGCGATCCTTAAGTCATATCCTCTTGCATCCCCATAATCCATAATCTTGCATTCCTTAAGTCACTCTCATAATTCCCCTTAAGCCATCATCTTAGAGCCTGTTAATCCATATCGTAAGGTTCATGACATGCATCCCCTTAATCCACTATCTTACATCCATTTAATCCATTCTATCAACTCCCCTTAATCCACCCCTCTTGCATCCCTTCAAGTCATTCTATCAACTCCCCTTAATCCACCCTCTTGCATCCCCTTAATCCACCCTCTTACATCACTTTAACTCATTTTATCAACTCCCTTTAATCCACCCTCTTGCATCCCTTCAAGTCATTCTATCAACTCCCCTTAATCCACCCTCTTGCATCCCTTTAATCCACTCTCTTACATCCCTTTGAGTCATTTTATCAACTCCCCTTAATCCACCCTCTTACATCCCCTTAAGCCATCCTCTTAAAGGACTCTCATAATTCCCCTTAATCCACCCTCTTGCATCCCCTTTAAGCCATCCCTCTCTCTTAAAGGACTCCCCTATAATTCCTCCTTAATCCATCCTCTTGAATCCCTTCCTCAATTCATTCTCTCAACTCCCCTTAATCCACCCTCTTGCATCCCCTTAAGCCATCCTCTTAAAGGACCCTTAAGTCATATCCTCTTACATCCCCATAATCCATAATCTTGCATCCCTTAAGTCACTCTCATAATTCCCCTTAAGCCATCCTCTTAGGGCCTGTTAATCCATATCGTAAGGTTCATGACATGCATCCCCTTAATCCACTATATTACATCCCTTTAATCCATTCTATCAACTCCCCTTAATCCACCCTCTCACATCCCTTCAAGTCATTCTATCAAATCCCCTTAATCCACCCTCTTGCATCCCCTTAATCCACTCTCTTACATCCCTTTGAGTCATTTTATCAACTCCCCTTAATCCACCCTCTTACATCCCCTTAAGCCATCCTATTAAAGGACTCCCATAATTCCCCTTAAGCCATCCTCTTAGGACCTGTTAAGCCATATCCTAGGGTTCATGAGATGCATCCTCTTAAACCATCCTCTTAACTCCCCTTAAGCCATTCTCTTAAGATCCCCCTTAAGCTATATATCCTCTTAGGTCCCCTTAATCCATCCTATGGCAAACATCTTTTGAATTTTTATGGAATTTACTATATACTATTCTTTTCTCGCATGAATTTTTTTCTTAAATGACTCATAAAAATTGTAGTTACTTACATTAATTATTTTTGCAGGTTCTCATCAAGTCGAACTACTAAGTGATTGTTGAACTGAAAAATTATTTTATCAAGAGACTATGTAAATGCTAATTTTTGGTCTTCACCTAAAAGTTGATAAGTTTTAATTGTATCTACATTCACATATATGTTTCATCATATTATATAGTTGTAATAAACATCTTGATATACATTATATATGTTTGTTCAATGTCACTTTTTAAATATCTTGTTCCAATTTTATAGATTATACATTTCATGTCTTGCATTTACCACATTTTATATAATTATTCAATTGTATAGATTATACATTTTATACATACAAGGAGATAGTTTTTGTTTATTGATTCAAATATTTTCTATCTAATCGAAAATAGTTAAATTACCCGCCTTAATTTATTATGAATATGATCTAAACTATTAAGGAATGTTTTAATTTGTCACCTAACCATGTGATAAATTATATATATATTAAATTTGATTCTAGATAATAATTTATATAGTGCATGTAATACTTGAAAATTAGATAAAATATAAATATAGATATGTATGAGTGCATATAATCATGAAAATGAACATAACACGATATCATAATTGACTGCATATATAATCATCATATTAAATTCAACTGATATAAATAAACACAAATATGATAATAACATGTTCAAAGTAAAACTAGAGATAGATAGTCCATAGAATTTATATGTCAAGTCCAACACGTATATTTAAATAAAACTAGAGATCTATAGTCCATAAAATATAAAACCATCTAACTTTCAGGCTGATCGGTCAAATCAAGTCTCCTCTTTGTTCAATGTTGACTAGATGTACCCGCATCATGCTGTAAAAGAGTAAAAGAAACTTGAAATTAGATGTAAATTTATTTAGGAAATTCCTTTGATATAATTAAACATATTTAAACTTGAAAATAAACTTTTAGATAAAAATAAATTTAATTAATATCTAGTAAATATAGTAAAAATGATCTCTAGTATGCATAAATTACCATATGATCATGTGAATCTACTGGCACATTTTCTTCAACAGGTAGCATAACTGTCACTTGAGAAGATGCAAATGTCTGATCTACTATATCCTCCATATTCATATAAAGCACACAATATGTTAAAACATCAAATATATATATATATATATATATTTAAAAGGTCCATAAAAAATTATATAGGAGATTTAGTAAAGTTTATAACCTCGAATGATATGACCTCATGATCACGCACTGAGATTCCCATGCATAAATGTCGATGACATCTCGTGCAGCCCGCCATGTGTATCTCATGAAATTCTTGCATATAGATGTACAACAGTTTGCATAGATCATTGACACATGTGTATGTAAATGAAAAAAATAAATTAGATCTATGATGTCTATTTAATTTAAACTTAACAAACTTTTTAAAGCACGCACCTAAGCTGATGATGTCTCAGGAGCACTCACCATTGTGAATCCTTGTAGGGTTGGTTAGTACAGGGTATCGATGACCTTCCTACATCTAGATATATTATATCAATTCACACATGTGTACAAATTCAAATTAAATTAGATATATATCCACACAAATTATTTAATATATATTGGTTCAAGTACCTGTCCAAAAGGTGAGCCCAGATCTACAACACTCGACATATGCACACGATGATCATATTGAGTTTCAAGCATCACGTGATCATGCGTCTACACCAAACAATTATTGATTTAATATTATATTATATATATAATTTGATGTTATTATTTACATGAATTTTTTATATTTCAAACTTGAATTAAATTTAAGTTCAAAAGATGAACATACATGTGTAGGATGATCCTTAGAATATAGTAAATTCAGGTATGACCCCGTCCCAGATGCATGTGTGTCACCTAAAGTGGATGTATGAGTATCCCTATAGCCCGAGCTCTATGTTTCTTTATTGGCCACTTCAAAGGCTAATGCGTAGTCCACGAAAGTGAGATGTCCCTCAAAAGTGAACTCCACTCCTCCTGTAATGTCGCATAACATGGTTTATTGTTGAAATGTAGCTGAACACCGTGAGAAGGAGGAGGAACAATAGGAGCAATTGAGCAACGCTAAGGATCGACATGTGCTCCTAGTCTATGTTGGGGCATGCCACGCCCAACTCCCTAAAATGACCTCATATCAAAATAGTTGGGTTTTCTACCCAACTCAAACTTAGCCCATAACTTTCTCAAAAGTATAAGGCACTCACTATTGCTACATATAAGGGAGTATCAAACACCATCCACCATCTGTCCCAAAAATGTGTAGCTATCTGCGGGTGCCTACACCATAAAATTGAAATTCATTTTTTTGTGGGTGGAATGGGTTGGTTTGTTTGGGGATTAATAAAATATTGGCACATGGCTTGTTTGGTAATTTTCAGGTCATTGATTTCTTTATATGACAATCCATCCACATAGAATTGTCTCCTCTCTTCTCTCCATTGATGGAACCTAACTAGGTCTGCATCAATAGATCGAACATAATCGACAATAGTTTGCATCATAGATGCAAACCGTGCGAGATGGGGAGGGACTCTAGGCTCATTTTTTATGAGATCTATATTTCCTTGAATGACAATGAGGTTTGCTCAGATATTCTCTCTTAATTGATCTTCATCAACTACAGGAGGGGGTGGGGGTTTAGGCGGTGGAGAATGTGGAGGTGTGCTAGGGTTTTGTTCATGTGGTGGATTGGGATGTACGAGATCTATAGGAATTTCTTGATTGTGCATAAAATCCTCTAAATTAAACATCGAATCCATGTGAGTAATGATATGGCAACTGCATGTTAAACAATTAAAAAATATATATCAACAAACTAATTAAATAATGCACACAATTTGAAAGTTATTTAAAAATCACATTGAACATGCACAAATTCAAAATATATTTCATTTGAAGACCATTCGATTTATAACATTATAAAATCCATAGCATTAAAAATTCATAGCATGTACACACATTAAATTGAGTCCAGTGTGGAGTTGTTAATATGAAGAGTAGAAATGAAATTATGGGGTTTTATTAAAATTTATTTAATCTCATTCATTATTTTCAAATAATACTAAAGATAAGAATGAAAAATTTATAGAAGACATTGAAAGGGACACATAGATATATGCTAGTGAACTAATTGCAATGTACAAAATATAAAAAAAGATGAGTGACCAAGCTCTATTCACCAAATTGATCCCCTTAAGAAATGTCAAATTCCCCCTTAAGACATCGATTTACAATTTAGGGTATAGGATGGCTTAAGGGGATCTATGTGTAGTAAGGTCCTAGGACAAAATGGTCTGTGGCTTAAGGGAATAAAATTTGGTGGAGTTGCCTAAGGCAACCAAATTTCATTTTAAGGTCCTACAACAAAATGAATAGATGTATTAATCAAGTATGACATAATTTAACTAAATCCGAGGACATAAATTGATTTATCTAAATTTTCAAATTTCATGATAAGAGACACAAGATCTCTATAGTGGGACAAAGTAGTTAAGAAAAAATTATAAGTTTAACACTAACATTAAAATTTATAATCTCATTCATTGTTTTCAAAGAATACTAAAGATAAGAATGAAAAATTAATAGAATACATTCAAAGGGACACATAGATATATGCTAGTGACCTAATTGCAATGTATAAAATAAACAAAGATGAGCTTGAACTCTACTCACCAAATTTTGAGAACTTCTTTGATCCCCTTAAGAAATGTCATATTAGGACCCCTTAAGACATTGATTTACGATTTAGGGTGATAGGATGGCTTAAGGGATCTATGTCTAGTAAGGTGGACTAGGAAAAAATGTTCCATGGCTTAAGGGAATAAAATTTGGTGGAGTTTCCTAAGGCAACCAAATATAATTTTAAGGTCCTAAAACAAAATGAATGCTAAATAAGGGTTTAGGGTTTAGATTTAGAGATTCGATGACATGAAAACATATAGAAGACACATGGATAAATTTTTACAAGTAAATGAGAAACCCTACCACCTAAACTTAGTGCTTTGAATAAAATATGTGACATTCTAGGAATAGCTTCAATATATCAACAATTAGGAATTTTAGATTTCAATTATAAGTAAGTTGTTGAGTTATGATGGATTTTGAACCTATTTGGATCTCTAAGCACTCTTGGGATGATTTAAAAAAGGAAGAGGAGATCTAAAGTGATTTAGACCCAAATTTTTTTCTAATCATATATTTTTTGAAACTTTTCTATGGCATAGACTCTTCCTTCATATTTATATAAATTCTAGACACATGGGTTTTCAAAAAAGAACCTAACTACCACTAAGTGAGGAATCAATTGATCATCTATCAAGTTTCTCAAAAAAGTAATTTGAATTTTCTAAATTGAAATGTTCATGCTACAAGTTAGCTTTGATACACTAGTTTAAAGAAAGTACAACATTTAGTTTTCCTAATCTAGAACAATGCCACTACACATGAGAGTTTAAATAGGAATTAGATTACACACAACCTATAGATCTTATTAATAAAATCTTATAAATTAAGGCTTAAATATGATCATAATGCATCCTTACATAATTCACAAAGGATCTCATCCAAATAAGAGAAATGGGTAGAAATCATTCATGCTTCACATTTTAATATTTATTTGATTTAATAACATTTATGTGTCTAGCTCTATCCATATTGCACATAGTCTAGATTAACAAGTATGACTTGCATTTCTATGTTTTTTTAAGAGAATACATCATACACTATATAAGCTAACAACATTGATATAGAGTGATTACATGCTCATATCAACTAGCATCATGATATATAAACTTATTAAATCAAGCACATAGTTTCACATGAGGTACATTATTTTACTTCACTGGTACACTTTCTCAAGTTAAATTATACAATCATGAAGTTTTCTGAGATAAAATTAGCTATCAAATTTATATTATGTGAACATATTATAATTAAATCAATTTGTTGGTTAATATATAGATCTATGCATCGATTGTTTGTACCTCCTTTATTAGTCAATTATGAATTTCATTGGTAGTTGTGTGGATCACCAACGACATACCAAAGTGTACCTAACCTATGGACTATAATTTGTGATCCCTCCCTACATGTTATGTCATCAAATCTTACTACACATCCTTATTTTACCTCTTCTATTATATCACATGCCCCTAATATTGAACTTTTCATCACTTCCACCCTAAATAAACTAAGAACCATGAGTGAGAGTAAAAATCATACAAAGAAGGTTATGTCAAATATAAAATGTAATCTAAACCTCCTTGAGGAGCCCTAATTTAGGGTTTTAGGTTTACGTTTTAGGGTAAATAGCTAGTTTAGGTTTACGTAAATTAGGGTAAATAGGGTTTTAGGTTTACGTTTTAGGGTTTAGGTCCAAGGATTAACCTGTGTAAATTAGTTTTTAGGGACCTATGTAAATTTTGTAACCTAGGGTTTCTAGGGTTTTGATTTCTAAGTTAAATGTGTCCAATTTAGGTTTAGTTTTTATGGTTTTTAATTTACAATTTAACGTTCTTTGTTTCGTTGACGTTTTTGGTTTTTTAAATGCAATTAAAAACTATAAAACATTGAACTAAAACACACTAAACAAACAAAAACTGAATACTAATTACAAAACAAAAAAACAAGCTATAAAGCAAAAAAAAGGAAGAATTCAACCAACCTGGAGGTCGATGGGAGGAGGTGGCAGTCAAATTTTTCTTCAATCAAGGCCTTTGAAACGCGTATGCGATCTCCTCTGTTCTTCTCTGGCACGGACTAAAATGGTGAGGAAAAATGAAATAGTTGCTTATTAAAAAAAAAATACTTTCACGAAACGCGTACGCGTTTTTGGTTCACGTACCCGAAACTAAACGCCTACGCGTTCGGATCTAGGCTCAGGTACCCGATCCGTAATGCGTATGTATTTCCTGCGAAACTTTTTGTTTTGCCCAAAATTTCCCCTCTTTGTGTACTCAACTTCTTGCTTTTACTGGTGTACACCTTCAACTCACTACTTTTGAAAACTCAACAATTAGATTTCATACTGATCTGCCCCAACTCGCATCACATACACACTGATTCACATCTATCTCACATCTATCTTTCTTCCATCCATATCTTCCACAAACAAATTGACTTGTATTTATACCATCTTCAACTCGAAACATATCCAAAGTTAGCCACAAACCACTTGCATTTACCAATTCAAATTAGTTGGGTGCCAAAACATTCTAGGGTGGAATTAGCATGAGGGCGACCCAAACATACACTTCAAAACACTTCCATAAGCTTCAAAAGTAGTGCTAAACACAAGGTCGGCCAAACCAGTGTAAAACACATAAATCAATTAAGCACACACAACCTTAACACGATCCAAACCTTTTAGACAACAAAATTAACTTGACACGATCATATCAGACTATCTCCAGAACCGCAAGTCATAAGACTCAAACAAGAAGAAATAAAGAACAAGTATATTTCTCCCAAACCTTAGCCAGATACACTGAAAAACATAGTTCACAACTGGTGAACATAAATCACATTATACAACGAACTAGAAGCCCAAAATCTTAATATAGTGGTGCAGGGGCACCCTAATGCACCTTGGGTCATGTTGGGAAACTTTGGGTTTTGCTTTTCTTTTTGGTTTGATTTATGTAAATAAGGTCATTTGAGACCATTCTAAGTCATCTAGGACCATTTTGGCTCATTAGGTGCAATGTAGGCAAAAAATGTAAAGGTTGCTCAAATGTTGTCAATGTTGTAATGACAACTTTTGCAATATTTGTTAACAAATAGTTGTGGGTCGGTTGGAGGTTGGTAAATGATTGTAACAACATAAATATGTATTGAAAACATGATCCCCGGGGTTGGGAGGAGTTTTGAATGAAGAAGATTTCAATTTTGCATGTTCTAGACTATTTTCTCCTTATAAAAACTGACTGAATTTTTCCTTGTATGGATTTATACTTCATGGTACAGTCTAGAAGTTTATTGGATAAGTTGCAGGGGTTCGTTATCTTTACAATGGTTTTTTTTAATCTAAATCCATTGAGTTTTGCACGAGATATTGTCATTTTTGTAAAAATTGTCACAAACCCTACCTAGGGTTCCCAATCACTAAATAAATGTTGTGGGTAGAGATTCCACCATGAGGAAATGATAAAAACTTGTGGAATGCTCTTTCTTGATATCATCTACATCCCTGGAAGGATGTATTCCATGATTTTCACATGAATAAAAGATATGTTTTACAGTATGCCTCATAGCCTCAGTGGAATAGTCCTAAAATCCCACATGATGGTTGATTGATCAATTCCTTGCATTGCCTCATAAAGTCTGGTTTGGTAAACCATGTGTAGTGTTGTTGAAATCTTGTACAGGCCAAGGGTGTCATTGAGAAGTCATTCCCTTATTGGTTAGTGGTTTTTACTTGAATACATCTTGTATCAACATTTCATTGTTGAATGTGGACACAATAACATAGGGTTGTTGGGTTATAGATGTTTGTGAATCATCAAGATAGGTTGAGACAAGTCAGAGGAAGCCTAAGGGATCCACATTTATGTTGTTACTCATGGTTGGGTTGATAACCACTCAGGATGGTGTGCATAAATCCTTGTTAAGTGTGAGGCATGATACCTAACAAGCTTTTCTTTTGATCTAGAATGGTTGAAGCCTATGAAGAGTATTGAAATAGGTCTGCACAAATCAGTAATCCCCTGCTCCATGGGGTTTTTCCTTCCTTGAATGTCCAAGAGTCTAAATTGTCAATGGTGACAAGGTGTACTAAGATAATTTTAGGCCTTGCTTTCAATGAACCTTTGCAAAAAGTATGTTGAGACAACCAAGTTGTGTTAGGATTTTCCCCTACTCTGCATCATATAGAAACTTCCAACAACCATGAACAACATATCTGAATCACATGAACATAGGAGAAAATCCCAAAGAAAAACCTGGAACAACCATTAAATACATGCAACTTTTCTTCATTACAATTTTCTCAATATCCTTGACATATACAACCAATAACCTTCATCCAAGACAACAACAACCAGTTCATAACCAATTGACATCAATGACAACACTCTTGTACCTACTTCAACATCTTCATTCTTGCAACAATTTCCCCCTTTGTCATTGATGGCAACACATGATGTGAAAAACCATTAAAGATAACATAACAACTTTGAACACATTTCCTCATGATTTTATTTTCTATTTCTCCCCTTTAGTAGATAATATTTTCGCATGATACTTATCTTTCTCTCTTTCTCTCCCTCTTTGACATCAATGGAAAAGGAAAAGGATGTTTTACATTGATTTCCCCTTTGACATTAAGAACAAAATACTCTTTCAATGAGAACACATAACACTACCTACTCCCCCTGAGAGGTAGCCACCAAAAAATTAGTCCAGAAGAAAGATAGATCCATAGATTCACCAGACTGATGCATCTCCATATGCATCTGGTTCAAGAAAGGAGGGGCAATAACCCCTAACTTCTCCCAGAGATACTCAAAAGTATCTTTAGGAAGAGCCTTCATAAATATGTCAGCCACTTGATCCTTCATAGGTACATACTCAAGATTTACTTCATTCTTCACAACCTTCTCTCTCAAAAACTGATACTGATAGATATATGCTTTGTCCTCAAGTGCATCACTGGATTCTTTGAAATGTTAATTGCACTTGTATTATCACAAAAGATAGAAATAGGATCATCCTACATTATTCTGATATCTTTCAATGTCTATCTCATCCACAAAACTTGTGTACAACAAGATGCAACAACAATATACTTAGCTTCAGCAGTGGACAAAGAAACCAAATGTTGCTTTTTACTCAACCAAGCCACCAATCTGCAACACAAAAAGAATGCACCACCACTTGTACTTTTTTTTTTCATCTACATAACCTGCCCAATATGCATCTATATACACACTTAAAATTAGTATCCCTAGGATACCACAAGCCATAATCCAGAGTGCCATTCAAATATCTACATATCCTCTTAACATCAGCAGCATGTGTTTCTTTAGGTTCTTCTTGAAATCTATCCACAAGACAAACTGCATGCATGATATTCGGTCTAGTAGTAGTTAAATACAACAAACCTCCAATCATAGATCTGTATTTTCTCTAATCAGCCTTAGGTGAATCATCATCTTTACTCAATTTGCAACCAGTCACCATAGGAATGCATATCAGTTTGGAATCACTCATCCCAAACTTCTTCAACATTTCTCTTACATACTTTTACTGTGAAATAAAAATCCCTTTCTCTGTTTGATTGATTCATAACCCAAGAAATAAAGTCATCTCTCTAAACATAGACATCTCAAATTCTTTTTACATTTCTTCAACAAAAATCTTGCAAATAACTTCATTTCCTTCAAAAATAATTTCATCAACAAATACAATTACTATCAAAATTTTGTCATTTTCAATTTTAAAATATAGATTACTATCTGTTGTACCTTTGTTGAAACCTTGTTGAATCAAATATCTATCTGACCTTGCATACCAAGTTCTAGGAGCTTGCTTCAATCCATATAAAACCTTCCTCAATTTACAAACCATATCCGGTTGATCTGACAACTACAATCTTTTTAGTTGTTCCATGTAGACCTCTTCATCTAATTCACCATTCAAGAATGCAGACTTAACATTCATTTGATAGACCTTGAAATCTTTATGAGCAGCAAATGCTAAAAACATTCTAATAGCTTCCATTCTTGCCATTGGAGCAAAAGTCTCTTGAAAATTATACCTTCCACTTGTGAGTAACCCTTACACACAAGACTTGCTTTATTTTTTGAATACTTCTCCATTCTCATTCAACTTGTTTCTGGATACCCACTTTGATCCAATTATGTTTTTATCTACTGGTCTAGGGACCAATTCCCAAGTTTTATTCTTCTCAATCTGCATAAGTTCTTTCATAGCTTCCATCCAATGCTCATCTTTGCATGGTTCACTTACAGTCTTTGGTTCAATCTCAGAAAGTAAACACAGATTTATCTCACCAACAACAGTAGCTCTTCTTCTTGTCAATACTCCTTTCCTTTTGTCTCTTATGATTTAATTTTTTGAATGATTTTTCTGCACATATTTAGGTGTTTTAGTGGACACCACCGGAGCTTCTTCTTCTTCATTTTGCTTCTCCTGTTCTTCCACAATTTCTTCAACTCTTACAAAATCAGGTTCATCAGATACATACCCATCAACTTCAATTGAATTCTTCATTACTTCATCAACTTTGACATTTATGATTTCTACAATCTTTCTCAATCTTTTATTGAAACATCTGTAAGCTTTGCTTCTAGTAGAATATCCAAGAAAAATGTCTACATCACTTCTATTATCAAACTTCCCTAAATTTTCTTCATCATGTTCGATATAACATTTGCTTCCAAACACCTTGAAATACTTAACAATAGGAATTTTCACGATATGCTTGCCATCAAAACTTACTAAACCTATCCCATAAATTTTAGCACCAGTATCATCTCCAAACATAACTAGGCCTCCATCATAATTTTCAAATTTAACAAACTTACTTTTATCACCGGTCATGTGATGTGAACAACCATTGTCAACAACCCAATAGTTTTTTTCTTGTTTAACATGTAGGGAAGAGATTATAGTATCTTCATCTTTCTCTTTCTTCGGAGGACATTCCTTCACGTGTCTTTCAGATTTAGCAGAAGTAGGTTCATCTTTTATAGCCAAGAACAAGCATTCATTTTCATCAAAATATCCATAATCAGATTCTTCATTAGAAATACTAGCATCCTCATTCACATAATATGCTATGTTGATCTTCTTTCCTTTGTTTTCTTTGTTAAATCTCTTTTGTTCCTCTTAGCTCTTTCCAAACATCTCGAAGCATAATGACCTATTCCTCCACAACTAAAACATTTAAAGGGTAACTTACCTTCATACTTACCAGAGCCTTTCTTCATCCTTCTCACAAAGTTAGCTTCTACTTCATCGAGATTCTTTCATCTGGATCTTCAACTCTTGTAGCCTTGAAAGCAGTTTCTGATTTCTCAAATTTGTCTTTCTCATCTCATAAGATGTTAGAGTTCCCAATAACTGATCTTTAGTATAAGTCTTGTAATCCACATATTCTTCAATAGCAGACACCTTTTCACTGTATACATCAGGGAGAGTTCTAAGAATCTTCTTCACAATTTTGGATTCATCTACTGTAGTGTCAAGTCCTCACATACTACCTACCAGCTCATCCACTCTCTACACATAGGATTTAATGTTCTCATCTTCGAACATATGCAGAACCCCAAATTGTGCTTCCAAATTCCGCAACTTTGCTTCTTTGAACTTTTCATCCCCTTCATGCATCTTTTCTAAAGCATCCTAGACTTCTTTAACAATCTTCAAAATTTGAACTTAATCAATTCCGAATGTGAAAACTCAACAATTAGATTTCACATTTTTTCGAATCTAAAAGATGCATCACATTCTATGCTTTGCACACTATAGGATTAAAAAAAATGTATTTCATAATTTTTTGACCAAGTTATGGTGGTTAGACAAACACGTTTTAATAATTTTGAAATGTTCTAATAAAAAAATCATAACTAATTATTTACATGCAAAAAAATTACAAAAAAAATGTGGCACATTCAGGCATGTGTCCTCTACATATATTGAAAGTTTGAGAAAAAAATATTATACTTTAGGGTGGTCAAACATACACTTTCTTATCTTTTTCCTAAAAATTTAGCACTACTGCATTGAAATTTTAATTTTTTGCAAAATAAATTAACTTTTTTCCAAAAAAGGACTAGTAGCCTAGAAATTACATTCAATTTGCTACAAATTTTATTCTTACATTTTTTCAAATTATGTTAATAACCTATTCAAATTTTTATGTCAAGTTGCCTAACTCTGTTTTTCTAAATTTTCATTGCCACTTAGGGGCCTAGTTTGGACCTCCATGATCTTGCACTGACCCATGTACAACTTTATTGTTTACAGTATTGTCTGTTTCACGTGGACAGTCAAAAGTTTCCTTGATTCTTCTTTTTGAACTACATGACATTTTTGTACTTCACCTTATATGGGATGATGACAATCTCAATTAAACCAAGCTACCAAGTAGCCTCAATTGTGGCTACAACACTTTACTCCCTCTTCAATCTATTCTCACGTTTCTTCATTCCCAAACCAATATGCAATCATCTTCATCAAGTTTTCTCATTAAATAAATTACTATCAATATCTACAAAACAACATTAGCCAACATAGAAGAACAGTATGTAGAATGTAACTATGTTTCATTTATATTTACTTCTAATGGGTATTATATTTGGTGCAAAACATTCGAAAATGGTGGATATGGTACTACAAGATATGCCTTGTTTCATGGACTATCTACGGTCTAATTTATGAATAGTATGGAGATGTCATAGACCAATTGGAAGTGATTGGTGAAGGGTTCAAACTAATAAACCAATTTGTGGATGATTATTTTGGATATAAGCATGATTTCTTAGGTATAGACGCTACAGTGCTAGTTGGATTTGTCGTGTTTTTCGCATTTATCTTTGCATAGTGCATCAAGGTTTATACAAAACCAACAGAACAATAACTCTAAGCATTTACATTTGAGAATCTGAGAAAGAAAATGTCAATAAATGGTGATCCCACAATACTGGTTTACAATTTTTGGCCAAACTGGACACTGAACTGATTTTTTCTAACTAAATCTTCACTTTCAGGCACCTATAGCAGCTAAACCGTGAGGAATTTGAAGATGATGCAAACTAGTGATTTGTGACATTTTGTCTGTAGATTCTAAATATATTTTTTTCAAAAAATTTGGAATCAGATTGTACTTCTTTTTCCATCTCCTTCGAAAACTAGTTTTTTTCAGTAAACACCATTTTTAAGGAGTGATTCTCACTGTATACAACATAACCTTTTTTTCCATGAAGGATAAAATTCTATTTTTTTCGAATTTAGATTTGTAACTATGATATCTAATGCTTTCATTTGGTTTCATAGTGTTTTATTGAATATTTTTTCCTTAATCAAGTTTTGAAGTCAAACCAATTACAATTCAAACATAGGCATTGATACAACATAACTTTTTTTGTATGTATCAAAAATTCAAAAAAATTTTGGATCAAGGACTTCAATATCTAGTGTATTGATATTTTTCAAAAAAAATTGATAATCTGCTATTTTTCTACATGTGCAAAATAGAGAACTTGATTTTTGGTGAAAAACCTATGTTTAATCAAACTTAAAAAACAAATACATAATAAAACCAAAACATATTAAAATTTTAGTCATTGGATAGCTCGTTTTGAGGACTACCATCATCCGTTGGGTATGTGAAGTCTCCTCCATTTTCATCCTCAACTCGAGCTTCGAAGGGAAAAATTCTGGAGATTTTTGGTACCAAAGAGGGAGAAGGGGGAAAAAGGGGGTTCACAGGGGGGTTCTTTAATGCAATTAAAAAATAAACACATTAAAGGGGGGTTCGCTCGAACCCTTTAGGGGATTCTAGCGAACCTCCTAAAGTGTTTTCCATCCGAAAATGCATTTTTCCTTCCTTAATGGAATTGTAAACCAGTTTTGTGGGTTTACCCAAATATTTGGTCATACATCATGTAACTAAGCAGACATGCAATTCTCCATCTTCTTGTTATCTAAGCATGAGAATCACTTTTCTTATATGGTAAAGAGCACAATACTGTAGAAAAAAAATGTGATGCAAAAAACAAAAACAACAAGATTCAATGTATACTACATATTATAACCACAACATGTCTTGCACTATGCACAATGATGTCTATGCAAGAAACCATTAAAGGACAAACTACTTCCAATCTTTTCTTTATCTCATCAATTATGTCATATCCCTTCAAATAACTAATATTGGGGATCAATTTGTTCTCAAATGAAAAGCTTCCATCAAACGAATCAATTGACGCGGATACATCACATCCCTGTGTATTATAATGGCCAAAATTAATTTACAGGAAAATTTGAAATTATAGCCAAGTTGAACTAAGAAAATGAGTTCAATTCTATTACTATTGCCTCAAAAAAAGTCATGGAAGGCCAATTAGTGTTCGACGATATTAGTAGTGCAAACGTTAACACGCCAATGAATGAATTTTCAACATCATTCTCCACGCAGGTGTTGATCCAAAGATGAACATGATGTTAGCATGAGGATCCTACAACTGCACCAAATGGAGCTAGGATTTTATATCCACCTCATCGAAACCATCAAAACTCCTAATCACATCACATCTGCAAGCGCGAGCATGGGAATGGGGTGTACTCTCTACACTTATAAAGAAAGTGCCATTAGTTCTGTCAATTGATCAAGAAAACACTTTATGCCCATTCCACTACCTGTCTGTTACAATCTCTTCCACTTCCTGTTGACTACCAACAATGCACGTCAATTTAAACCTAGCTTGTTTTTATTGACACAGACTCTTCCATCCCATCTATGATTGTAAGAACACCTCTCAACATAATGAGAACATAGAAGAATTAAAATATTATATTATTAAATTCAAAGGGGATAGTCAGTTAATAAAAAGAATCAATGATAGAAATTGGGAAAAAGAAAAGATGAAGGAAGTATTATATATGCTTTTATAAAGATGATGGAAGAAAAAGAGATAATTTAAAAACTATTAACATGTTTTAATTTCCTTCAATTAAAAAGAAACAAAAATAATTTCCTTGAATTAAAAGGGCACAAAAAATGCAATGGTTAATAGTATCAAACCATAATTTCTTTTTTCTAAGACAATTTAATCTATAACAAGAATCAAAAATAAAGAGAGAAACTCCTACCTCCACAATCTTAGTGCCAAACCCTAAGTTTTCTTTTCTTTTCTTTTCTTTTAAAGAATGCAATTGAACAACAAAACTATATATATATATATATATATATATATAGTATTATATTATATACAGTATATATAAAAATATTATAATATATATAAATATTAGGATATCGTTTATATATGATATATGAAATAAAATAAAAGAAGATCAAAATACATATTTTTGAAATTATATTAGGCGGGAAAGGATTTCAGCAGTAAAGTTTTTGAAAACAAATACAAAATTAACGAATATTAATAATCATCAGGTCGGCATACTCTGTTATCCCTTCAGTTATCACATCCGTCACTGCAACTCCCTATCTTGGCAGGTCCCCCGATATTTAATATATACATTTTATATGATATTATGCATGTTAGACATACATTTTTGTAAGGATAATAGTCGCGCCCATTCACAAAGGATGTCTCTTATCAAGAGTATTCTTGAAAACTCAGCAAAACTATCTAAACTATTCAAATCTATATGTTTCCAGTGTATTAACTATTCACATCTTCATGGTGTATTGAATGCTTCTAAGCTACTTAGGTCAGTGTAGCATTACGTGCCTGGTACTTTGGTTAAAAAGTAACCATAGATGTTCTTCCCAACTTATATATAATGCTTATAAGCTACTTACAGTCAGTGTAGCATTACGTGCCTGGTACTTTGGTTAAGAAGTAACCATAGATGTTTTTCCTAACTTACATGGTCTATCTCCTTTTTCAAACATTAGAAAGAAGAGTAACCAGAATTGACAAATTACGCCTTGAGATTTTCTCTTGTAATTCATCTCATCCGATCATGATACCAAAACAACAAAGCGTGACTGGGAGTTCTTAATGCAAGCATACCTCTTCCATTTCACATATTTTATTGATTTCATTTCCTCATAATCCTTAAACAAGGCTTGGCAATATGCTTTTGGCTCCATATTGTATTTGTGTTAAGCATATCACATATTTGCATAATACTGTGTATTTTTTCTTGGCTCTTCCAACAAGAATATTCTTAAAAAAAAATCGAAGAATCTATGAAAAAAGACAACCCTACAAAATTATATTTCCAATATTATGAAGGAAAATGTCCTCGATATGATATTGTAGAAGTGTATTCTTTTTCATCCAAAGGCTTTAGGTGGTTTTTCTGATTTATTTTATCCATAGTTACCAGGAGACACAGGGTACTGGTACTGGTATGGAGACGGGGACACCAATCAAATTAGGGTACTTGAGTTAAATGAATAAGGAGACGGCTATTTTATATGTAAATGATTCACCAGAAATTTTGGGTACAGGGACTGGTACATTGTCTATGTTCCCATAATGGAGAATCCTGGCAACTATAATTTTATCATAATATTTTCTTAGCCTAGCCTGATGATAACGTAGACTTCAAAATTAAACTTAATTTACATTAAATTAAAAACTTTGGCTTTATTCACCAACTAATCTTAAGTGTGGACTGTGAAATTGTTAACCGAATATTGATGTGTTCATTGTGAGGGTCAATTTTGTGATAAGGTAGTGCTTGCATGGAATTATGTATGACGTCAAATTTATATGGAAGATGACAAGGACTCTTATCTATCTATAACTAAATTGGAGGTAAATGATTGTTTTTATTTTAGCAAAAATATAAAATATCAATAATCTGATAACTCTTGTCAAAGTGTCTTCCCCTGCCTATTATGGTCTGAACACCTAGTCCTAAAACTTGTGCTATATGGAGAAGTGAACTAGCATCTGCTTCATAAAAGATCTTTTACCTCTACCCATTTAAACAACCCATTCTAACTCTACAACATTCACAACTCCATATTGTTGTGACCTTTTCACACATCACCCCATTCTAAATGGGGACCCCCTATTTTTTTGCTCCATTATGGTCTTTTGGCTTTGGTTTTGTCCCTATCTCTCTGTCTCTCTCTCTTTTTGTTGTTTGCCTTTCCGGGGATGTGCCCGCCTTTGAGCTTGAACGTGAAATTTTGGCCAAGTCTGAGAATTAGGGTTTGCTTCCTTTCGGCCAGTTTGAAGTCAAATGGAGTGAATAAGTTGAAATTTGAGTTTGGCAATACAGTCAACATGCTTCCAGCAAGTCCCCAACAAAATTTCGTTGAATTCTGATAACTTACTATTTTTAGTAAGTACCTAATTTGGTACATTTTTCTCAGCACTTTTGAATTTTCGATTGTTGCACTGCATCCAGGATACGTCAAGCTACTTGTCTGCAAAATTTGAGCCAAAACTGACAACTTTCTATTTTTAGCAAGTTCACCTTCAGGGGCTGATTTTAGGGTTTATATGCGAAGTTCCGGAGATTCTTTCTAGGTTTTCTGAAACCTACGCGATTATGTAACATGCAAAATGAGACGATAACTTTCAGTACTCAGCCTTCGGAGGCTATTTTTAGGGTTTGCATGTTGGAATTTTCTACGCTTGTTTGGACATTCTTTGTGGGTTTTTCGAAAGCTTCGTATTGGTGTAACATGCAAACCAGGATCAGGACTTTTTCAGGAGTTGTCTTCAGAGGCTATTTTTAGGGTTTGCATGTTGGAATTTTATATGTATGTCTAAACATTCCTTGTGGGTTTTTCGAGGGCTTCGCAGTGGTATATTATGTAGACCAAGATTAGGACTTTTTCAAGAGTCGTCTTCAAAGGCCATTTTTAGGGTTTGCATGCAGGACTTTTCAGTGCATGCCAGGTTATTCCTTATGGGTTTTTCAAGAGCTACGTAGTGATGTGACATGCAAACAGAGTTGGTCACTTTTTCGGGAACTTACTATTTTTAGCAGATCCACTCTGACAGCCCCCCCAACACTTCAATATCAAATGCTAGAATTTTCAAAAACCGATGTATCCCACTACGATCAATATCTTTCAAGCTATCCACTGGTAAAATTTGAAGGCAATTGGAGCACTTACTATTTATAGTAAGCCACTTCTGAAACAGGCTATAAATAGTAAGTTAGCAGCAGGCGCCAGTGTGAACAGGCAAGTCATCCCATGAGGGTCACACCATTCAAATTTCAAGCTAAACAGAGTTGTGGAAGTCATGAAATTGAGCAGTTACTATAAATAGTAAATCACCTCTAGAAACATGTTATAAATAGCAAGTCAACACAAGATGGCAGTGTGAGCAGATTAACTAGATCATGAAGGTCCTATGGCGAAAATTTCAAATCAATCCAAGCTTCAAAGGTATGAAAATCAAACTTACTAAATATAGTAAACGAGGGCGAGCAAGCTAAAATTGCATAAGTCTGAAAAATCTCCTTCACCCCCTGTGAAATGCGCCCAAGGTAAAGCTGGCAGAAGGATGGAAATTTTCAAATGTTGATAGATCCTACTCAGCCCCCAAAATGCGCCCTCAAGGAGAAGAAGCCATGAAAAAATTTCTAAGTCTGAAGTGAAATCCTCCTCCTACCCCAAAATGCGCCCAACTTCAGGAAGGATGAAGAAAACAAAAATCTAAGTGTTGGCTTATGCCTGCAGGACCCCTAAAATGTGCCCTCAGTTTGAGAAGGTGTTGGCTTTTTGAAAAATATTCTAAGTGTTTGTAAATTCCTCCTCCATACCTAAAATGCGCCCAAGGAAAGAGAGAGGGTGAGAAAATTTCTAAGGCAAAAGTTAAATCCTCCTTGACCCTCAAAATGTGCCCATGTTAGGTTTGAAGCCAAGACAAGTTTCAAAAGGCATTGAAGTCAAACTTCCTTCACCACCCCCAAAATGCGCCCAAAGTACAAGGTGGGTGGAGTAAAAGTAGCTAAGGTGTGGGTAAATCCTCCTAAACATGCTAAATGCGCCCAAGTGCAAGGTGAAGATGGATGAAAAAAGTTACCAAGGCGTTGAGTTATTCCTGCTAGATGTGCTAAATGCGCCCAAGTGAGCTAGGAAAAGACAAAAGTGTTAAATTCCCCCTAGGGGTCTGATATGCGCCCCACTTGCTAGGCAATGAAGAGTGAAGAAAAATATGCTAAGTGTTGAAAATCCTTCTAGACCCCCTAAATGCGCCCAAGGAAAGAAGTGATGGTGATGAAATGGCTAAGGCATTGGAAGCTAAATCCTCCTCAGTATGTAAAATGCACCCAAGGATATTGAAGGTGTTAGCTCTGTGAAAATTGTCTAAGGCATGTAAAATCCCTCTGGACCCCTTATATGCGCCCATGCTGGTGATGAGACTTGAAAGTTTTTCTAAGGCATAAAATTCCACCTTCCTTAGAGAAAATGCGCCTAAGTTTGATGGAGATGATGAAATTTTCTTGAGACATGGATAAAATTGGCAGTTGAGGAGTCAAAATATACCAGCTTCATGAGGTTGATAAAAATTGTCAAGGCCAAGCAAGAAAAATATGCCCAGAGTTGATGAATGAAGATAAATTTTGAAGCAAATATTTTTCTAAGGTTAAAATTCAAAAATTAAATGTACCCCTTCGTTTGTAGACACATGAATTCAACGCTTTCTGAAGGGAATTTTCTTTTGGGTACTGGACATCTTCGAAGAAGAATTGATTTTAAAGTCTTCCACAGCTCGCCAAGAAGTTTGAGATGAAGATTTTTCATGGACGCTTGACTAATGAATTTCCTAGGGGTAAGAATTTAAAAAATTTCTAAGGCAAGGAATAAAAAGATGTTTTTGAAAATAAAATACCTTGGATGGTGAATTTGAAGTTGAATGACTAGATGGTTTTGATCAAAATTCTTCATGAAGGTGAATTTTCTCGAGCCTGAGATGGATGAAATCAAACTATCAATGCCTCAGTCAGTGGAATGAATTTCTTAAAGGAGCAATTGGATTTAATATTTTCAAAAGATGAGTTAAAAATGATAAGCACGCCTTGACCAGTGAAGATGAATCTTCTTGAAATTCTAGAAGGTCAAATATTCTAGATGTCAGACGCCAAGTGTTATAGCTACCTGAGGAGGGAAATTCAAATTCCTATAGTGAAGTAGTGGAAATTTAATAAACTGGCTAAAATTGGCTCCTTCTAGAATTCAACTCAGCTATATGAGCTGTGAGTTTATTCATTTTTCTCCATCAGCAAGCAAGTACGACTTGGGCTCTGAAGTGAAGATTGCAGTGCAAGCTAAAACTTGGTGAAGAAGTTCAAACTTGGGCTCTAAAGTGAAGATTGCAGTACAAGCTAAAGAAGTTCGACTTGAAGTAAAAGAGGATTGTAGTGTGAGAAGAGCTGAGTGTTGAAGCTGAAGTTGAGCTTTGAGGAGGAATAAGTTCGAAGCTGAGGAGTTGTTGAAGTGAAGTTGGCTGAAATTTCTCTGAAGTGTTGAAGTTGTACTGCTACAAGTAAATTTTCTAAGTGTTGAAAGTTTGAAGTTGCTACAACAAGTGTTGAGGTTTGAAGATGAAATATAGTGTTGCAGCTTCTCGTTTTCAAAAATATGTTGGCAGCCCCAATGTAATTCTATTTTTCTTAGTTAAATATCTAATGACTATTTGTTTTTTTTGCAAAATGGCTGAAGTAAGAGCAACTGGCAGAGAAAACAATGTTGAATCCAACAAAGCAAATGCATCCAGACAGACAGTGATCAAGAAGTTGAGCAAGTCATTCCTGCCGGAGTCAAAATTCCCTTCGAAGCTAGGCAAGTTGGCTAACACAAACTTGGGCTCTTTCAACATGGAAGCTTTCAGAAGTCGAATAATGGGAGTTGGAGGCCATCGTCCTTCGATCATTTCTCACAATATTGTCAGAAGTGGACTATATGCAGCTACTGGTTTTCCACCAACAATTCAGTGTCTGGAGCTGATTATGGAGTGTGCTAACTGCTACGACCCTGAGCACAGGTCTATTGTCTCACTTGATGGCAAATTGTTTGCCAACCTCACACCTGCAGCTATTGGCGAAGCCTTTGGAATTCCTTCACATGAGAAAATGATTTACAAGACGAGAACGTGTTGAGTGGATGTACGCTTCAACATTTGAAAGATGTGCTGATATGATTAACTCTCATTGGATGAACAAGCCCAAGCCCTCTCGCACGAAGTTGTCGAGGCAAATAATTTCAGATGATCTAAAGCAGGAATACTGTGATTTGATTATGATGCTCAGGAGAGTTGGAGGCTATCCCCAGGTGTTCATCTTTGAGCCTTGGATGTTCTATTATATCAACCTCGTGCTGGAAGGCAAGGAGCATATTAACTGGGTGGTGATGATTAGTGATAATTTGCATGAGCAGCTACGGAGTATGAGAGGACGAAGACATTTTACATGGGCTCGTATATCATCTACATGTTGGCTTGTATGACAAAGTACAGGAGAATATCATACAAGGAGCCTATTGGGTGTGGCTCTTAGCAGTTTAAGATTCATGAGGCTTGTTCGCAACTGCACTTGACAAGCACCTCTCATTACAAGAGAGTCAATGATGCCTTCACTATGCACATAACGAGATCACTTCAGCAAAGGACTCATCACAGGATCTCAAAGGAAGCTCAAGAATTAATAGAAAGGTACGGTTGTTGGTTTATCCAATTTCTGAAATTTACTTATGTTACGCTGCAAGGGTTTTCTTCATATCTGTATAGATTGCCCAAATACCCTACAAATAGGATTTTGATGTTAGAGATATCTAGGCAACTCATCGCCTATGACAAGATTCAGAAGAAAAAAAAGGGAGGACTTGACTTCCCAATCATCATGGGAAATTCAAACAAAGTATGTCCTTCACTACAGGCAACCAAGGAAGCTAAGAATGAGCTTCAGTTTTTCCACTTTTCATATCACACCGGTAGGCAGCATTATGACCCCCACAAACAATATCAGATGGATACTGTTAGAAGAGTTCAGGCACAAAGCAAATATTGAAGATTACTGGGTTGGTGCGTGGGATGAGGCTGAAGTTAGAAAGAGAATGTTTTCGAGACTACCTTTGAGTATGATCAGGGAATGTGAGATTATTCCAGTACCCGATCAGGTGGACAAGGACATGAATGTTCTTCATCCAGATTATGAGGCAGTAAGGGATACACCACTCTCACTTCCAGATTGGTCGGAGCCGAAAATTGTCGATCTGGACACACTTTGCATACCAGTCTTGACATTCACTAGAGGATGGGTTGAAAGGCATGTGAATAGGCTAAAGAGTTGGTCAATTCCTCTTACCTACAATTTGATGGGAGATCATAGGACGCCAACTGCCACCAAGAAGAAATAGGTTGCTCGAGCTCCAGAGTCTCGAAGGAAAGAACCAATTCAGCCAGAGCCTCCAAGAATTGTGGTAGAATCACCTGCACCATTGGAGACACGTTCTCCAAGCATACAAGAAGTTTCACTATTTGCTGATCAAAGAAATGTATTGAATAAGGAACAAGAATTACATGAGGAAAATCAGCCACCACAAAGAGAATTTGTTGGCCAGAGTATCAATGCACCCACCAGGGGTGATCAGCAGGAGGAAGATGAAGAAACTGCTATAGATACACTTCCAGTGTGAGCTTGAGGCGGCTCTAGAAGATGATACAGTTACAGGACAGGAGGCCCAAGTTTTAGGAGATACTCAACCCATAGAAGCCAATGAGCCCCATCAAGATGAAGTTAGAGAAGAAGTTTGCGAGGAAGAAGCAAGGGATGAGCAGCCATTTGTTATACAATAGGTCGTACCAGATTGGCTTAGAAATAGGATGAGGAGGAGCCCCAGTGAAGAGGTTGATCCAGTAGTAGAGATGGAAGAATTCTTGAGTAGGATCAGTGCACCTCCAACGAAGAAGAGAGCTAGGAAGTTTTCAAATATTTCAACAGATGGAGATGGCTCTCGCACCCTTCATGTGGTTGTGCCAAGGGTTGAGTGTGATCGAGATGAGGTTGTGCCAGAAAATTATATGATCGCCACCTTGGAGTTAGATCACCCCACAGGAGCACAGATAATTGAGGTGTGATAACTCCTATCAGGCGCTCAAGGATAGATTGCTCAAGACTGGAGACAAATACAAGAAATTGAAGAAAGAGCACAAGACATTGATAGGCTACGTGCAACATTTGTCTCATCCTTGTGGGCAGGAGAATCCAGCGATTGAGCTTCCAACCGAGTTGTCTAGTGAATCAGTTAGTGGCTTGGAAGATTTGAGAAAGATGGCACAAGAAGTAGATAAGTGTGTGGCCAGCGTTTGTGTTGAGACGAAAAAGTTTATGGAAGATCTTGCTCATGCTTACCAGCAAGCTTCCAGCATTATGGCAAGAATGGATGCAATTGATCAGGCCTGGGGTGATGCTCGTATTTATCAGAGCAAGGTTATTCAGCGTTTGGAGGCTTTCATGCATACTCCCTTATAGATGTTGATTGAGGGAGGCGTGATTCAGGAAGGTGCTAGGAACGATTTTGTCGGCTAGTACTCTTCAGTTGTCACAGGCCGTGGATTCTTTGATGTAGCACAGGTTGATTCAATCAGAGTCAGGAAGGCTATGACGAACATTATTGATGGAGTCCTGACACCTTAGAGGCTATCTTTGCTAGGAGGCTAAATTCTGATGAGGTGACTGCTGATGGCTTGAGTAGGTTGCCACCTTTCTTTTCAGAGGTGAAGAATTTTATTCAGAATGACTTTGAGAACACCTCAACTTTCTCCAGTATTATTCAGAATACTCAGGATGCCTTAGTTGCTTGGAGAAAGTCTTGTACGCGGCATGGGCAAGCAGTCACAGTGTTAAGAGTTCCAGCTTGATCACATTCTGCTGATTTCAATTCAGGAAGTTGAAGTTGTGCTGGCCAGATTCATTGGTTTTGCAGCCAAGGAGAAGGAGAACGGGAATGCCTTTTTGGATTATGACCTTCTAGATGACTGATAGTGGACATTAATTTCCTTTGCTATTTTGGGAGTGAGTGGGAATCTTTTGATTCATTTATTGTACCACTCCCTATTCTGAAAATTTTTAGGGTTAGGGTGAGAAGGCGAACGAGAATGCCTTTCTGGATGATGACCTTCTAGATGACTGATAGTGGACATTAATTTTCTTTGCTATTTTGGGAGTGAGTGGGAATCTTTTGATTCATTTATTGTACCACTCCCTATTCTGACAATTTTTAGGGTTAGGGTTGATGTGGCTTAATTTGAGCCTTCCATTTGATTGTAATCTGAGCCCTCCATTGGACTTGCCCAGTTATAAAAGGGGCATCCCCCCTTCATTTGTACATCATTAGACATTAGATCAATAAAGAGTAGACATTTTGTTAGAGTAGAGAGATAGCTTAGCATAGCTTGTTAGCATAGCATAGTTTGGAGGAGAAGGAAAGTTTTCCCTTGAGAACTTTGTAAGCGATTGTTGTGAAAACTATCATAATAAAGAGAGCTTTCATTGATGGTGAATTCGTCTTTTGTTATGAACAACTAGCAAGATTTCTTCACCCCTTCTACTTCAAGTAGTTTTGATTAGAGTAGTTTTCATTTTCATGCAAATAGATGTTAGCTGTGGATTGTGGTGTTTAATCAAGGCGGCTTTGTTTTAATCCATACCACTAGTAGCTTGATGACGACAAGTTTGCCTTGTGTGGTCAACTGGAATACTTATCAAACTTAACTTTGATTGCGATTCACGTGTTTGTATGCGTCGTCTTGATGGTATTTGCATGTTGAGTTGTATCTGAATACCTTTCGCTACTCCCTTGAAGATTGCACAGATTTTGTTGAAGTTGTCCCATGCGAGGCAAGGCAAAGTCCGGTTGAAGTCCGTTGAAGTCAAGCTCCACACATCGTGCACTTAGACTAGAATTTAGATATTCTGGAACCCCTGCACTCATTTAAATTCAGTACATTTCTAGTTAGTTTTAGGAAGTTCGTACCTTTTTGCCAAATCATTCGCATCACTCACGAAAATCCCCTTCCAATCATTAACCTGCTGTCAACTGCAAACATTCTGAACAATTGTGTAAGTCCCCTCGTGAAAACAACAAATTACAACGAACCAATTGAGGGTATTCCATTGCATTATCAAAACCTTGGAGTTGAACGTACGATCTCTCTCGCAATCTTAGCGTACGAAATACTTTGATCAAGACAGAATGGAGTAACCTTCGGATACTTTGTTCTGCTGATTGGTGCGATCACAAAAATCACATCAACACATATATTAGAGAGCTTTCAATGATTCTCCGTCAGTAACTACAACATAATGAAAGCCATCATATTCTTAGCAAATGCATTCATAATATGTTCATCCTTGCATTTATAATAATTATTTGTTTATTAATTTAAGAAAAAAAACCATGGGAAAGGAGGTGTAGAAGCCTTACAAATCTATCATTGGGTTTAGGAAGGAATTCACGGTAGTCCTCCGGAGATATCCCTAGTTCAAAACCATGAAATGCTATTAAAAATGAGAAGATACTAAGTTAACACCCTTCAGCACTGCCAAAGCTGAAAGGGACTTTTAGACTAGGATTTTTCAAAATAACAAACCAAACCCCATTGTTGAATATGTGACACCTTGATTCTATTAATCACCTTCTTAATGAGATACATTACATTTGAACTGACGCATTTCTGAAACTAGACAGTTAAAAGAAATTTCCTATTGTAATAATTGCATGTAATAGCACACAAGGATGTTGCAGAATAAAAGTAAAAAAACAAGAGAAATTCTTATCTCTAAAATAAACTAGCCTCCTCTATGTATTTAGGAGGTGTTATTTTAGTCCTCCAAGCTAAAAATGGAGAGAGGTAACAAAGGGATCCCCTCTTTTTCAAATGGATGTTAAACATCTTCTGAAAGAACCCTACTTTGACCAAAGCCATATCCACTTGACTAAAAAAACTTAGATCGTAATTGCACATTTAAACTGCCATCAGAAAAAGTGCCAGGAGATATTCTATTGCAGAGATGATTCAGGCCTCTTTGATCTTGAGCATTGACACAATTTGATGATATATTTTATTTGTAGATGGTCATCAATCTAGGAATTCATGAAGAATTGTAACCCCATGGGTTTTGTCTTGCCCAATTCCACTGATCACGACACATTTCTTCAATCCCATATTTGGCCCTGCAATAGACCGCATTAAATTAAATTACAGTTTATAAATGTCATAATCCCAAAGCTTAGTATGCAGTCATGATAAAGAAAAAGAATATTGTTCATAGGGTTAGCTAAAGTGATAAAAACATAATCAATCACTATATTCAAAATTTGCAATAACTTCGAACTCCAGCATGACAAACAAATTTTGGAACATATAAATATACCAAACATAGAATGCTTGAATTGAAATAGTTCTGTACATGGTGGCAAACTTACTTCCAACCCAATTCGTGCTCAGCCTTCTCTGTATAGGCATAAACAGCTGTAGCATCTCCTGGCCGCCTTGAACAGAACTTAATAGGAATTTTCTGCTTTGACCCCATAAAACATAAGCCACATACATTAGATTTGTAGGAGATTAAGAGATTCTTACAAAAATTGCAATGTATTTAATGGATGACTTTCTGAACATTTTTCTGGAGTGTGTAAGATAATAACGTGAGTTTAGGAGCAGCAACAAATGGGCATCATTTCATCTTTTGTTTGAAGCAGCAGCTTTCAAGAGTGAAATTTTGACTGACCTTTCCTGATACCTTCTCAAATGCTGTTACTAATTCAAGAACAGAGGTACCATGTCCAGTCCCCAAGTTGTAAGCTCTGCAACCTGAATTGCCACAAGATCAAATTTACAAAGAGAGCAGAAAAGGTGCTATTGTAGTTCCAGAGAATATTTATACACATTTTAATATAGTGGATATAGGATGATATGTGGATTAAATAGGAGCTGAGATAGGGATGGTCACCATAAATTGATGGATTCATTTTTGGGATTGAAAAAAGTTAATCCTTCAATGTAGGAAAACAATGGACAGCCAAGCATTTGATGATTTCAAATGTACAGAATATTTATAATATCTGAAGATTTGAAATATAGCATCAATACTTTGGGTCAGGCTTCGCCTAGACCCTGATGAGTTCTGGGGTGAAGTAACTCTAAGATGAATAGAGAAATAATATAGTAGTGTCTAGACTCTATACTGCTACTCTTGAACTCACTCTATGGGAGGGGATACTAAACTATGCTTGAATCTGTGTAATGTCCCCTTTTTGCAATTTTATATATTTTCTGGTTCTTTTTGTATTTTTCTGTATTCTGGAAATTAAAATAAACTGGAACAGAAAAATAAACTTTAAGACAAATAACTGAAAACACTTGCTCAAACCTTCAAACACATTATATATCAAATCTGAATAAATTATTATCAATTACAACTGCTGATACAAACCCTAATTCACACCAAATACTCAGATTTGAACTAAGCATAAATATAGAAACTCTCAAAAGTATGATTTTATTAATATGACTTTCACAAGGTTGGAAATGATAGATTTTGATCTCTAAGATGGCACTCAAGTTGTATGAGTGAAAATTAGACTTATGATGATGGTACAGCACCAAATTCTTCATGGCTATGGCTGGAAACCTGCAATTAATGTCAAATCTAATCCAAAACCTCCAAATATTGATGGAGCAATAGCTAGGGTTTAACAAAATGCTGTAAACTCCTCAGATCAGGAAACTAATGATGCTCATAAAAAATCTAAAATTGTCGTAGAAACCTCCAAAATCTTCAAAATCAGCAATGAGCATTGCAGCGCCACTATAGCAAACTGAAAATGTCTTTGAATTCTCCACTAATCAGCACAATAGTGATTCCAATCACCCAAGATTGGAAGCCAAATGTGGAATCCAAGAGGGGTTCTGTCCTCTCAAACCCTGAATAAACCAAGGGTTTTCATCCTTGGATGCCCTAGATTGAACGAACTCCTCAAATCTGAAAATTGGATGCAAAAGGATAACTTTCATGATTCCCCAATGAAGATAGGCACCTCCTTGATATAACTTCTCAAATCAGGCCCTTGGGTCCTAAACTCCCTTCCAAGTATTTAAAAATACTTTTTTATTTTTATTTTTTTTTAAGTGTTGAAAATACTTTTATTTCAGTACTAGTGTTTAAAAACAATTTTTATTTTAATTGTAATAATATTATCAAGTTTCCCTTAGAATTAGCAATTGTTGGGCCCAACTTCAATAATATTATTAATTATTTTAATCTGAAAACAGAGACATGACAATCTGAATTAACCATGATATAGAAAATCCTCCTCTTGATGGGGTCTTCTTGAGATAATGTGGGATAGAATGAGAAAGAAACCTTTAGATTGCAAGTTCATGCCATTTAGGTGCAGGATACACCATCAGAATCAAGGTGAATCAATAAAAGCATATTAGTGCAAGTACAAACCAGTATTGAAACATTAATTCATTTCCTGTTCATAATTCTGTAGATACCAGAGAGGAGATTCATGAAGGAATGGAGAAGAGAATAGATCTTTAAACAAATTCCACCTGCAATTCCCCCAGCATTAGTAATAAAGGAAATAAAATCAAAGCCATAAAGCATTCCCCTAAAAAGGAACCAGTGGATACAAATAAGAGAGTGTATCTCAAGTCGGCTAAAGACCACAAGAAAACAATACAAATCCCAATGGCAAAGGAAAATAAAACTTAGTCAGAAAAGAGAGGACCTCTACAGCATTAGAACACAGAAAACAAGATAAAAGAGGGAAAGCTGTTGGCAATAAAATATTTCCTTTAGCAAACCTTGTTGAATTCAGAGATTTCGGTTTTTAAGAAAAGAAGCAGAAGTTATGGGAGATCTAACCTTTAAGCAACCTCTGGACCAATACAAAAATATAAGAGAAAGTTTCATGGAATATAAAACTCTCAGATCACAGATTAAACCTATATTTTTAAAGCAGAAAATTCAATAGAGCAAAAGCAAAGTAGGCATTGTTCTCTTGCAGGAAAACAAAGAGCTAAAGTGAAAAAATCCACCCCTTGAGACACACCATCTTTTATCACCCTGGATCCCAAGAATAGGGAAAGGCGTGCCACTATTTGCTGGAATATA
Source organism: Sequoia sempervirens (assembly GCA_007258455.2). Lineage (NCBI taxonomy): Eukaryota > Viridiplantae > Streptophyta > Pinopsida > Cupressales > Cupressaceae > Sequoia > Sequoia sempervirens. The sequence continues at coordinate 47,263 of VDFB02028403.1, forward strand.
AGAAATATTTCAAAAACATTAGAACAGCTACACTCCAGGGAATAGTAGGATGGTAGAGATAATCTTACACTAATTATCATTTAATGAACATTATACTAAGAGGAAATCTTATCAGTCATAATCATCAGTAATTCCAGGAGGTGGTTTCAATCTGTTCAAATCACTCAAAGAAAAAAGGGCATCATATCAGAAACACGACTGCTAATATTTCTTCCGATATAGTGAGGTTCATGTTATGATAGATTTAGATTTCTGTAAAAACTTGTGTGTAGTGTAACAGGAGACTAGGCAGTAAGTATATTGCTGAAAAGTTGAATAGATTTCTGCCTTATGAAAAATGGATAGGTTTAAAGTTAAAACTGTGAAGTTTTAGCTTTTAATCTTAATCAGACACAGTCAGATCAATGGGCCATTCACTCAAAATCCCCAATAAACCAGCAACAGGCCATCCTTCCAAATTTAAAATATGGGGTACACTCCGATACCAAAGAGAATGGTGATCACAGGATAATAGCATCTAACATCATGAAAAGTATGAAATCCTAGAAGCTCAGCCTTTTCAAATAAAATATGAAAAACCAGAAAGATAGATTCTGTGAATACTTTTTGAGTGCTGGGGACATCCCTCCAAGTTCAGATAGGAGATAAAAAATTTACACAAGAAATGAAGAAAAGCTAAAAGATAAGATCATAAGAGGAAGGAAGAAACCAATAAGATCGTTAATTGTACAAATGCTTTAGGTCATATGTGTGTACATGATTGTGAAACATGTGTAGATGCAGGTATAAGATGAATGATGCAAATGCCTCCTTATAACTATAAAGCCCCTTTTTTGCAGCTTACAAACCACAAAATCTTAAATACTGGTGAGATATCATTTTATATAATTATAATTTAAAATGAATGATGAAACTTGAAGACACTACCTATGTCCTCTGTTATGAAGAGCTTTTGCAGTGCAGAAATATGACCATCAGCTAAGTCCATAACATGAATGTAGTCTCGAACCTGATGTAGTAGCAACCAAGTATGGTTTAGAAAAAAGTGAAAAAATATTGTAATCTACAAGATCTAAATAGATAAAAATGAACGTATATGACAAATTAAAAAGAATTAAGTAATAAATTAAAATAAATTTGAAAAAGGATGGCCCCAATAAATATCATCGTATCTGCCACTACAGCTTATTATGCAACATTCTTCTAAGGGGTGATTTTAAATATTAATAGTGCATTATAGTTGGTTCAATTTCCTCTATAGTTTGTTCCACATAATCCATTGTATATTTAATCTCACTGCATTGAAAAATATTTTTTTTCTAATGGAGTGATCCACTTCATATTTGGTCTCAAACCAGGCAAATACATGAAATCCATAGAGCAAAAACTGTGGCTGTGTATAATCAAAGCACATCACCAGTTTACATCACACATCGATGGGATAGAGGATCTGGTATGGTGCTAGTTGGCTGCAACAGAAGCCAAAGACAGAAAATCAATTGCTGGAGCAACTGGCCACTGTTTTTGGTCTAATACATCCAGGAGCAAAAGAACAACTAACTTTAGATGCAAGAGTGCCCTGTGAAACAGATTAAGTATTTGGACCTAATTAGGAAAAAGATATAGCAGTCATCAAAGTCAGGCTGACGCTGGTGAAGAAATGATCAGAGATGAAAGACAAAGAATTCAGCTGGCAGAGGCAATGCAGAGAAACTACCAACAAATCACAGCCCATTTTTCTGCTAACCCTAATACTCGTATTCCAAACTACCCTGGCAACCTATGCACCACCTTCATCCAACACAACTAGGAACAGTAACGGAAATGGTTACATTAAGATTATGACGCCCAGGATCATTAAAGAGTAACACAGCAACAGACAGCAGTTTCACCCCCAAGGACAGACATGAAGATATGCCGCAGTTGCACCTTTATTTGTGCTACTGAATCACCAGTTCTATTTCTAGCTTATGATGGTCACTGTTTATGTTAACAACTTAACATTATTTAGGTTTCTTAACTGTTGTTATCTTATTACAATTATCTATGTTACCATTATTCAGTACTTTCCCTGTCAGCAGTGTTTCCAATGTATTTTGCACTTGAAATGTATTCCTCAGGAATATTTTTTCCCTTCTTTATCCATTGAGGATTTTTGTAATCTCTCTTTATAAACATAATTATTCTTTTATCAGAAAAAAAACAGTATGACACAAGTTGTAATCAAAAGTGGAGAAATCATACTTTTGGTTTCATTTTGTGCTTCGAAGGAAAAGCACTTCAAAAGGAGGACATGCCATTTATCTATACCCTGAGCATCACAAGTGGCAATATTACGTTAATCGGTTATGTTATATGCCACATATAGGCTTAGCATGTTACAGTGTATTAAGAAAATAGTAATGGGTGGTAGTTTGAGGGAGAAGTCTCTTGCCCCACCTTGCTTTATTAAAACCCTTGATCATTGTAGAACATGTCACAATAGTATTAGGCTATAGTGCATTCTGTTGAAGAAGTCTCTAGAGTTCATCCTTCCTCAAGGATGCTTGTATGGGAAACTCTGCTTTATGCACAAGATACAACTTTATCTTTATCTTTCACATTGACTTATTGTACAATTATTTTCTGTTTTTCTATAATAGTAGTTTTGTCTGCTCTTGGTTTGGATGCTATCATATTTTTGTTGTAGTGGCTCAATCTATTTTGGCATTAAACTGTTTTATTGCTTCTTAGTTTTTGTGTTAAATGTTGAACTTCAGAAAGCTTTCAATTTTCAAGCCACTGATGTCTTGCCATTGTTGTGTTCAGGCCATTATAGCCCTGAGGAAATATCCCACAAGCCGTAGACTTCTTCCCATGGTCACCTTCAGGCCATTAATTTATTCAGGTTATTGCCTTCAGGCTATTACCTTCTTGTTATGGCCTTTGAGCTATTATCTTCAGGTCATTGTTGCCTTTGGGCCAACATTGCCTTCAGGTCATCATTGCCCTCAGGACAGTGCCGTTTGGCCGACATTGCTTTCAGATCAGAGCCTTTGAAGTATTTATTGCCTAAAAGTCGTACCCTTCAAACCATTTTTTCCTTTGGGACATAGCTGTCAATCACGCTAATATGCCTTTGAGCTATTACCTTCAAGTCCTTGTTGCCTTTGGGCGAACATCGCCTTCAAGTCATTGTTGCCCTTAGGACAGTGCCTTCTTGCCAACATTGCCTTCAGATCATAACTTTTGAAGTATTTATTGCCTGTAAGCCATGTCCTTCAAATATTTTTTTTCTTAGGGCCATAGCTGTCAAACACACCATATTATGGCATTCAGATCAAGTCTTTCCAACCATGCCACTATGCCTTTGAGCTACTACCTTCAAGTCCTTGTTGCCTTTGGGCCAACATTGCTTTCAGGTCATTGTTGCCCTCAGGACAGCACCTTCTCACCAACATTGCCTTTAGATCATAACTTTTGAAGTATTTATTGCCTAAAAGCCATGTCCTTCATACCTTTTTTGCCTTAGTGACATAGCTGTCAATCACACCATTATGGCATTCAGATCAAATCTTTTGAACCATTGTTGCCTTTGATCCATTGACTCGAGGCCAGCTTCTGAAGGCCACTATGAAGAGCACACAGAAAACACTGAGGGAGGGGGTCAGGGTAGGCGAGGGGTGAATCAGTATTTTAAAACTTTAACACATGAAACCATAAGAACCAGCAATGAAAACAGTAAGAGCAAGCATCAACAAGGGGAACACCAATTTCACATGGAAAACCCTTTCAGGTAAAAAACCAGGGCAGAACTATTGCTTTTATTAACTTAAAATGGGCACCAACCTAGGAGACTACAATGTCCAAATTACAAAAGTAAGCACCAACTCACTAGAAGCACCAACTCCCCTAAAGCACCAACTTCGAACAGCTGAAGCACCAACTCCAGCGTGAGCACCAATTCACTGAGGATTACAACACTGCTTTCCTGAGTTCTTGATCTGAAGATACATTCTTCAATTCACTCCACTTGAAAATACTCAGAAGAATACAAAATCAGACTTCAAAATTTAAAAGATTTACTTTCTGTTCTCTTATATTTTGGCATATGCATAAACTCTATATACTATAATCTGAGCATTACCGTATTCTGAGCACACCAACGAACATGTGACTCCTTGCAAACACAAACTTCTCAAAATCAGCAGAACTCGTATCAACACTTCAATTTCTGAAAGAAAACATGCAGCCCCTATATACTACAACCAATAATGAAAATCACGGTTACAAGAGAAAGCCTCCAGATGAGCTTCGCATGTTTTGACTCAGAAATTGCCGTTATGAAATCTCTCTTGCAATACTGGACTCCACCCAAAGACCTGCATTAACTCATGCGGCTCCACGACATACAGCCCGTGCCAAGAATGAAGAAGGTAGCGATGGCCATTTCTTTTTAAAAATACACATCCATTGACTAGTGTATACCCCCGAAACACAACTTCAGCTCATTTCAAAATAAACTCCACTCAGAAAATAATGCAAGAGCATTATCAATATAAAGACAGCAGAAGTTTTTTTTTTAATTTCTAAAAACATAGTAACATCTTTTCATTAGCCCGCACACACCAATGTTAGTGGTAGCGATAGATGTTTCTAAATTAGCACTCCTTTTTCTCTGTCAACAGAAAAATAAATACTGTCCCCTGCTCTATATCCCGACTCTTAGAAGAATAAAGGCAAAAAGCATTGTTCACCATCACATACCCCACACAATTGACCAAGAAAGAAAAAATAAACATTTCAATAATTTTTGTGATCTTGTATTCTGAGCATGATCAAGAGAGTGGTCTACAGAATCTTTGAATACCATTGAATGACCTCATAACCAAGCCTGAAGAAGAATAAGATTCGTGCAATTGAAATGCCACAATGAGCTTTTATTGAGCACTACACCAAATGATAATGATGGTGCCAAAAAATAATTGCACGCACAAATAGTAATGGTGTATAGAAAACTTCATATTCACCTGAACATTCATACCATCGCAACTTGAAAGATTTTCTGTTAACAAGTCTTCCACAAAGACTGCATTAAACAGGTCAAGGAGTAATAAGCCGCCACACATAATGGAAATGGCAGTGAATACAAAAGCCGTTACTGAAGTCAGGAAAGCTCATCAGAAATCCACAAGCCGATATCTTATGAATATGCGATGAATAATCTAGAAAAATAAATAAATAACCACAACTTTACAAGCCATCGCTGCAAATACAAAATCTCCATATAACATAAGCTGCTCTCAACAAGAGTCAGCAAATAAAACTGAGGATGTCACCCAATTTGGAATAGTCAGAGCCACCATCACTAATGACATAGGTGTTACAAATGAAGTGACTCGACCTCGAGGCTGATATGGTATAACTGCAGACAAGTCAAAGGTGACATGGCAAAACAGACCAACACAAATAACAGATCATCATACTTCAAAGGACGCAATGGAATACAACAGCTGCGAAGTACCTTTAACATCAATGACAAAATATTCAACACACTATTGGCTTCCTGACCATTGCCTATGGATCACTATAGCCTTCAAGCATATTAAAAGCCAGTAGGACCAATAAAAGCATCCAGGCACAAATATGAAGCTCTGTACCCAAGCAAAAGCAATTAAAAGCCTCCATTCAGGTTAGTCATTTGCTCTATGACAATTCACTAGCACCTTGCAAGTGTTTGTATTTTTCTTTCTCTGAATACAGCTTGAAAGGGTCGGATCTATGATACACTGCTCATTTTGTGGCATTTATATCTTTTTTTTTCCCTATATAATTTCTCAATCTATTAGCATAATTTGTATTTCTCTACTTTGTCTGATTCTTTATTTAAATCCTGTTGCATCCAAAATTCTAGAAAATCATATATTATTTCTCATTTGCTCTGTTTCTCTATCCTATTTCTATCTATCATGTGGAGAATTGATGACAAGAACAACTGAATGCTCATACAATTCTAACTCAATGATTCATATATCACTATCAATCTACAGAGAGAAATAGGCTTCAAAAGAATTAATCAATTCTATTTCCTTTAAAAAAATCTCATAAGACCCTGCATGCCTATACGTGGTATGTAGTAAGCTGCAATGAACTCCAAAATTTGTCATTTGTGAGCTATTAAAAGTTCTTTATAAAGGCCCCTAAAGATTAACAATGCAATAGAATTAAGGATAACAATCATAGAAGATTATCTATGCTCCTAGTAAATTGATATCTAGATATCCAATCACAAAAAATTACTTAAAACATTTTAATCATCTAAAGTATGTGGTTCCAGTATCTACATATGATAGTATTGGATATCAAAAACATACCGCTGTGCCATCCTTTGTTGGATAATCATTACCATATACATTCAACACAGGTTGTCTACCAACAACCACTTGTTGGATGAAAGGCATGAGACAAGTTGGGATTCCCTTGGGATCTTCACCAATCTGGCCACTAGGGTGAGCTCCAATTGGATTAAAATATCTGAGCAAAATAATTCTCCACTCAGGATCTGCTTTCTGAACATCGCGGGCAACTTCTTCGATAAAAAACTGAGGAAACAACCTTATAAATTAGATATAATATTAAAATGTGTAAATTCAAATATTGTTTAAATACTGAATCTATACTACAGAAATAAAATGTTCATGTAACAAGCAAAAGCTACAATTTAACATTGATTAATGTGACCAAAGCTAGAAGTAATATAAATAAAGCAAGATCCAACAATCCATCTAGATATAAAATGACTAATTATGTCAAAAATGGCAGTGGCAATTGATACTAAAGGAATGCAATTATCAGTGTCATGACATTATGATGAACAGCATACTTTGGTGCGTCCATATGGGTTGATTGGAGCAAGTTGGAAGTCCTCCACACAAGGAATCACCTTGGGTTGACCATAGACGGTAGTTGATGATGAAAAAACCATCTGCAAATATCAGTAAGACAAATGCATAATTATGTTTAGTTTTTCTTCTCTTTGAATAGATCATTTACTTACTGTGTATAAATTGGTAATTAAATATATAAAAAAAATACAGTATACCTCAGTTGACATCCTAAAATGCATGCTAAAATGAACCAAATCTCAACAAATAATGAGGAAAAGAGATTTATGTATTTTAAAGTATCACAAAATATATAATCCATGCAAAGGTGACCATTACTATTCAATGCAGAAAATAGAGAACTCAGGAAAATCTTTGAACACCAAACAAGTTGGGAGCACAGGGACATTAGAAGCCAACTGGTCAAAGCACAGAAATGGCCAAATGGGAGCTACCAGACATGCAGTACCTGAATTATAGATTTGGTTAGAATTGTATCATTCACATAGCTGAAATTAGGGTATGCAGGAACTCATTTCGACTCAGTTAACAAAAGGATGGACATTAAGTTTCCCTTGCCAAGGTTAGCTGTGGAACATGCACTGACCACCTATATATAAGATGTTGAGAAGGTGGCCAGATTAACATTTCAAGTTCATTACTGGTATAATATTGCCCCTAGCTATAACAATCAAGCTCTACATGTTGAGTTAAATAAGCTAGTTATTATTCAATAGCTAGGAAATTCTTTGAAAATCTTTATCTACTCTAACATAGAAACTTCCCTGTAATTTCTCCCAACAGAAAAAATAGCATTGTTGAGCACCTTTCATAGATGAGATTCTGAGAAGACTTATAAAATTAATCCAAGACCCTCACAGATAAATTATTTCAAAACAATTTCACAAACAAGAGAACATGGAAAAAGAAAAAAGTAAAAACTATAATTTGCTATGTTCCACAGAGTCTCAAGATGTAGGGATAGGTCTCAGAGACGAGGGGACCAAGGGCCTAGATTTAGGGATGACAGGGAGATGGTGGTGGGATGGTGGAAAGCAAGGGTCTAGGGGCAGAGCCTCCAACAGGATCAAGCAGCAATGCCCCCAAATGCGGTCCCACCACCAAGTCCAAATTAAGGCCTTCAAAACCACTTAAACATTCATGGTGCACACTATTTTCACAATTTTATCACTATGTTTTCTGCAATACCAAGTCCTTGTTGCTCTCACTCTTCCTAGTGCTCACACCCAACTAACGAAGACTTGGCTAATGTACTCACTCCTATTGTTGCTCTCATTTTTCCTACCCTAATGCTCTCACTCTTGCAGCTTGCTGTTGCAACTTGCAGCCCTGCCCAATGTTATTACTGATTTGGAGTGAGGCTAGGATATAAAATTATTGCTTTTTGTGAGTGCTTAGGGTGTGGGCAGGGTCCACAAACTATTAGGGTTAGAGTTGGTGGCTTAAATAATTTTTAAAATGTCTGATTTTATTTTTTCAGCTATTTGGTGCAAGGGATGGCTGGGAGTTTTTGGTGCATTTGAGAGTCACTAACAAGTCCCCTAAGGGTCCCTAAGATGTTCCTACATTTCCTTTAAGTCTCCAAATCAGGAGGGTGCCCCAAAAAATCCTCTCTTTGAGGGGGACATCCCGTGTCTACAAGTGTTGGTGATGGCATGCGGGGTGGGGGTGCGGGCGGGCGGGGGAGGGCGGGCGGGGCATCACCCTAAAGTCTCTGCATCCCAGAGACATCCTTGTCCTAGAAACAACAAGAATTTGGGAGGGGATGTGTCTGTGGAACATTAATTTGTACAATTACTATTTGCATTCCAATAAGAAAGATTCCCATACTGACAAAACCTACATATACCTTCAAACAGAAGATGCGGCACTAAGGGTACCTAGTCTCCACATGACCCAAGCATGCAGCAAACATTGTACTAGTAAAGTTCAAATAATTTTCGTACCAACCCAATAGTTCCTATTATCAAGAACAAGTTTGTCAATCACAAGATATAGGCATTTACATTACATATATATTATTAACATCCCAAACAAAAATGAGTCTGGTACAAGAGATATAGAAATCCAATGTAATTGAGTAGCATTGGCACCAGCTATAGAGACTCACTCCTTTTGCCAATGCACAAACTTCTTATAGGAACCCAATCCCATGTTCAATGCCTAACCATTTACATTACAATAATGTTGCTATCCTTGAAGCAACAAGGTAGGAGTTCTTGTAATTAAAAATAAAAGGAATTATTATCAACATTGTGAATGAAAATTAATAGAAAAGAATCTTCCCAAAAACCAATTTTGAAATATTTATTTAATAAAGATAGGGATTGTTGGTAATGGCATAGTGTGATGGTTAAATTGTGGCCTTGTGGTTCTTGCCAGCAAGGTTCAAACCCCTATTGGGGTGTTATTGCTAAGGGTTCATGTTGGGGATGAGGTCTCCTGTCTGTGGCCTCACCAGTTCATAGGTCCAGTCAAAAGCGTTTACCCCCAACTTCAAAATAAATAAAGAAATAAAGATCACGATGGTACGTATAATAAATATCATATTTAATAAACAGTAATGTGATTAAAAACAGATTTTGTCAAGAATGATTAAACATATACAACACACCTTCCTAAATAAAATTAAGCTCCACTAAAGCAATATTCTGCCTTTCTAGCAAATGCAGCTCTAAAATTCATGGTAGCAAATTCAAACAAAAATCAATCTTATTCCAAAATGCCTTGGAGAGAGAGAAGAGGAAATTTTTCATGGCCAGAGGAACGAAGTTCCTTGATTATTAGAGGCTTCATTTTGATCAAACTTCTTTTGTTGAAAATGTTGATATTCATCTAACTGAGCATTGCAATTTTAAAGTCTTATAAAACCCATACAGCAAGGCAATCAATGAATGGCAATCTCTGTAACCCGGGGATGCATCCCCGGCCAAATTAGGGGCGTCCCCAATAGGAAACATTTTGGGGACACGAACACCTTTAAGAGGTCTCCATGTCGTCGCCAAAATTCACCAAAAATCGGAAACATCCCCGGTATGGCCAGCCGTCCCTTGATCATTCCAAGGACAGCTAGCCGTCCCTATGGCCCAGCCACTTTCCAATTGTTTTTTCTCAAAAACACAAAAATAATAAAAAATAAAGAAGTGTGGGGGTTGCTGATTAGGGACAGCTGCATATTTCTATATTTTTCAATTGTCATTTTGTAATTGAAACTTGTAGCCTTTAGGCAATTTGATGTAATTTTTATATAATATTACATTGGATTTCTATATCTCTTGCACCAGAATTGCCCCAATAAGTAGGATGTGTGATACATGGGGGGTGAGGCAAAGCCATCTCAAGATAAATCTCAGCAAGCCAAAAGCTTCAATAATTCAATGGATATATTCACAAAAGAATTTGCAGTAAAATCAATTAAAATTGGGAGGAATGAGCCTTGTTTTTCCATTGCTTCATCCATGAAGAAATAATACCCCATCTTACATTGATCTTCCTTTCCAAACAATAAGCACCAGCTTAATGCATTCTATAGGACAAACTAAGATTTTTCATGATACAATACCTGCACTTAAATTATTAAAATAATTATTATCTTTTGAACCAGAGGATTGCCCCAACTGCAGAAGAGGTAAAGTTGATGCATTGGATTCCTTAGGTGTAAGAAATTAGGGATGGCCTTAGGTCATAGACTGTGACTGATACCTATTGCAAGGGAGTGAATAGCGTGGAATGGGAGATATGATTAGGCAGTTACAAAGATGAAATTTAAGTTTGAGAGCCCAACAATTTCAAAAGATAATATACATAAGCTCATTATCAGTGAATACTTGGGGATCACCCACAAATACTGTAAGAAATCACTCTGCGAGAAGATAGCAAAAATTTCATGATAATAATTTGGAACCATAGGAATCATGTGGATCTTTATATAACTATTATCTTCATGTAAAGTTCAAACCAACTCACACGTTGAAAATAAATTACAAAAAGAACTCGCCAGAACTTGTATGCAGAAGCTGACATTCTTAAACAATTAAATGATAATTATATCCTTCATTGATCCCTGCAGATTTTTTGATCCATTCTCTCCAAAACAAAAAAATTGGTTTGTAATACGTCCTAGTTACAATTTACAGCTGCAATTCCTCTCCAGTAAATCAACTCTCTATAAAAAAGGATCAAAAGTGTTCTGCTATATTTTTGTACAGGATCAGTATGCACCAGCTCATATGTTTAATGGTTAACCAACACACTATTAGTCATCATGTTATCAATGTCACATTACAAGAAGCTCCAGACTTGGAGAGTAGGATGTGCCTATAGACATGTAATTCTCACCAGCTTCCAACATTGCATCTTAATACCATGTCAGTTTCCTTATTACCATTCTAATTCCCCTTTTCATTTACCATGACTAATTAATTAAATAATTTGTATTATTTAGTTAATTAGGACAACGCTCATTCATTTCTTCCAAAATAAATAAACAAATCCATTTTCACTTATTCTCCACAAATATCAAAAAAATCTAATTATCCGCTTATATTCCATCATAACTACTCCATGATTCCCTTCTGTTTTTAACCTATGCACAACTAACAGTCAAAATAAATAAATAAAAATAATTAATTACCCTCACCCATTTTTAACCACTAAAGCGCCATCATAACTCCGTCTTCATTATTCTTAGTCAATGAAGGTTCTCCACTCATTTCAATCAATCTCCACCATTCATTCAAGATCAAATCCTCACGATTCACATCCTCAACCAAACATCTATAAATTTGACTCAATCCTTTATCAAATCAAGTCATGACTTCATGGCTTGACAAGTACATGCTGCATAAATCTTACACAAGTCCTTGAGCAACCACATCTATTGCATCCCGAGCAAATCAACTTCAACAAAAAGGGTTTTACATTGGCAAGATAGTCATGCATTCGTTTTATTTGAACTCTTTAAGTCAATCAAAGGTATGGTTTGATTTAGAATATAGGGTATTAGTATTGCTTTAATCTTCCTTCTGTTTTTTTATAAGTCTTCCATTTATAGTGCCTATCACAACGAAGGGTAATCAATGGAGAATTCCTAAGATAATATTCCTTCAAAGGATGTTCATTATCCAATCATTTAATGGGCAATCAAAAAAGTGAAGCACCAAAATCCAATGCTGACAGGTATCAGCAAGAGAGGATTGGAACTATTGGACAAAATCTGAGAATTGGAAGATGATTTAAGGGAGGTAGTGTGAAGGAAATATAAACAAAATATGTTGTAACAACAAAACAAGCTGTCAAATTTTTTGAACAGCGACCTGAATAAAAACCAGCCTTTGAAAAAATGGGAAATGAATGGAAGTCCCAAGCCACACAGTTTGAACAAAAAGTGAATAAGCAAACTTCCAAGGTTCAGCTAGCCATATTTGAAGCCATACATAAGAAAAAAAAAGCTTATAAAAGACTTAAGCGGGAGAAAAATCACTTGTATAAGACCCTTGAAATAGGGTTGATCTGGCATTGGAGTCTCCCACAACTTCAGCTTCAATTGGCTTTATTGCATGACCTTCACAATCTCCTTGACAACCTATCTTTATATTTTCTCCTAATACCTTCAGTAGACACAGTTGCCTTTGTTTTGTTACTGGACTTGCATAATCTTTTAAGCCAACACACCTGACCCTCATCCAAGGACTCCTAGTACTAGAGCAGTTTAGATCTAGGCAGATAATTCAACATTTTGTTTTACTTTTTGTATGAACAATACAAAGAAGACATTTTTCAACATTATACGGAAATAACTAAGTGTTAGATGATGTACATATTATTTTTCAACATTAACTTGTGATTTGCCTTGTTTGTTCATACAATTACAGCTGACATAACCATCATAGCATAAACCTATAAGAATTTTGTATATTGTTAGTGTCACTATAAGAATTTTTCCATTCCCATTATTTTAATCTTATTTAAGATTGTTTTATTGTTCTGAATGTTGTATATATGTTTGCGCTGTGTATCATTTTCAGTTTGATTGCTTATGTATAGCATAGCTATTCCTTCCTACTAATCAACCTACATTTCTGAGTTCTATATTAGAGAAATCTGTCGCTAACTTAAGACTGTATTAGATTATTTAGCTGAGGTAAGGAGTGCATGCTATTATCATAAAATTGTTTAGGGATCTATATTCTCTTATATACACATTATAATTTTATTATTTTTCTTGATTGTGACAATTTGTGCAGCAAAGGCAGATTCAGAAGGTTCTACATATCATTTTTCAAGTAGTTTTCAACATGTTTCTCTGTCTTTAGTGTGTAACTGAGTCTGAAACTATATGGGGATCCCAAAGTTAGTTGGCTGCTTGATTTAATTGTATCTGGTGGTGCTCTGGTTGATGCAGTAGTCAAAGTCATACATCATTGCAGAATGTATCAGTCTTGGTCAATAAGGGTTTGAACTTTGTTTCTATTGTTTGTTTTTCCTTTTGATCTTTTCTTAATTACCCATGGTAATAAGTTTATTGCCTAACTAACCTCTTAACTTAGATATGAAGACCAAGGGTACATGGATATCATCCTTGTCCCCACTGTCAACATGGTTTGATTTCCACGCCTAATCAGAATTAGAGTATATTGAAAGCAAACAAGTTCATTTTAGGATAGCATCCATCTTTGGGGAAAACAATCAAGGTCTAGAAAGACCCTAAAGATGATTATTGGGAATGCAGTGACATACGGTCATGAAGATGTCCTATTTATTACGAAAGAAGGAAGTTGTTAAACCTGAACATTGCATATATGCCACCTTAGACAATGATCAAGTTGAGCATCAAGTTACTCTAATAGAACCTCAAGGGCATCTTAATTTTAAGGTTGGGTCTAGTTTAGTTGGCTTTGGTGCAACTCACAATTTCATCTCTCTTTTGGGGCTAGATAAATATTCCCTAAGACCCGTGTTGGTAAACAGTTTTGTTGCTGTGAAAAATCAATAAATTCGCCCAATGGGCAGCAACAAATGGATGAACTGTTATGGAGTTAACAATTATCCTCTACGTTTAGAGGGGCAGCTCTCTCATAACCAGAAAGCAGGAAAAGCAGACTAACATCTATCCATAGCCATGAAATAGATGCGATTGAAATTGCTTTAGAATGACCAACTATGCTGAAAAGTAAATTGACAAACTATCAATATCATGACTCACAGATCAGACAATCAATAGTAAGCTGACTTGACTCACAGCAATTTCAACATTCACTGAAGATACATGAAAAAAACACCAAAGAATAGCACATCCTCATAGGGAAGGAATATCCATAACACCTATCAAAGCTCACAGACTTATTCATAAGCATTAAGCATTTCATTCAAAATTTACTACTCACAGACAATAAACATCTACAATAAATAATCAAAACTGCAAAACTTTGTTGTTCCTCATCTCAATCTCTAGGATAGACCAAAAATCGGACCTCCAAAATGTCATTAGATGACATATTTATAAATTTTAACCCATTGAGTCTTTTTAGTTTCCTGTAACTGCTTCTTTAAAACCCATTACAAAAGAAATTCTTCCCCTTTCTTCTTCTTCGTAACTAATTCTTGGATTCGAGCGTTTCACTTATGTGGACTCCATTTCGTCAAAATCATGTTGTAAAGCCTTCAAATTTACTTTTACTTTCCCAATCACCATGATTTGCATCCAAATTAAGGTTCGTGTTATCCATTGGATAGATACGCTTGTAGCCTTTGCCCACATGTTGTCTACTTCAGAAATTGGATTGATGAATACAAATTCTGACTTTGGCCTATCCTTCACAAAGCCTATTTTATTTCCCTTTCTCGTTGCAGACATGAACTATTACCAACAGCCAAACATTCTCACATAAATTCTTCACCATGTTTGTGTCCACTCTCTCAAAGTCTCTGTTGGCAAACATAAGTTTCATGATGCTACAACTTAGAAACATTATTAATCTCTTTATAATTATTAACTCTCAAGTGCCATTCTGCATAAATGTTGTCCTCCCTGGAATTTCACCAAGGAGTAATCGAACCACAGCAGTTTACTTATTGTATTACATATGGGGGTTAAAAGTTGATACTGAAGCTCTACAGGTTGCTCACGAAAAAAAACTCTCTTTGATATCTTTGGTGCTTACCTCTATACTTTCTGAAATTCATATGTTGACAACACTTCTACCCACTTGTAGCTATAGTAACCAGCCACATATCCACTAGCAAAGATAGGACTGAAGCTGTCGAGGAACTTTATCATCTGGCAGAGATTGAAGAACCTGTATCTGGTGATCAATATCAGAAATTGTCTCTAAACCACTGAGGACATACTTTGAATATAGCTGCAGGCTAAATACAAAAAGCCTTTTATTGTTATCTTATTTTTATTCTATGTCCGCTCTACCTTTGCTTTCAAGTAATTCTCACAGCTTCTCATGCCCTCAACGCCCGCCATCTTATGCTCCTCATAGGCATTCATTGCATGTTCTCCACCAATACTTATCTTGAAGCCTTTTATCGTTTCATCTTGAGAGAATGATGAATGACGAACTTTTGCACGCCAATCATTTAAATTACAACAGCTCAATGCATGTACCATATACATTCCTATGCTTGAAAAAATGCCAAACACATCCATTTCACTTGCGGCTGAAGCAGTCAAATGCAGCATCCCAACTAAGCAGACTTTCCCTCTAGATTTGGTGACTTTTAATAGTGTTGCCATTGTTCTGATCCCTACATGGGACGATTAAACTCACAGCCAGATGACAACTCCCTATCCAAATATTTTGAGAAAATTCATCTGCAGCGAACTTAATACATTGACTCATAACATTCACTAATGGATCCTCAGGATCAGTTTGTCAAAATCTGTTGATCGGGGAAACCATAAGTTTTCCAAACTTCTTTCGGGCCCGCTATTAGCTTCACAACCTCTCAAAATGCCGATGACTTTTATCCTTCCGCTTCTCTTTATGTTTTCAAAATTATGTGTCAGCCTTTCTCAATCGTTATCACAATTATTCAGGCACCCAAAGGAGTTTTTAAACCTTCCAAAGACTCAGTTGATAACCTATATGGGAGCTGAAAATAGTTTTGAAGTCATCCAATTGCTCCGCTAATTTCCAAACATCATTCTCACCGTTACTTCATGATCTGTGAACATTGCATTGGATTTTTTAATAGTCTTCACAACCATATCGAATGTCATGAGTTGGAACGAGGCGGTGGGCCTAGCTCGATTGGCTAAAGCATCTTGTTGTAGGCAAGAGGTCACGAGGTCTAGTCTGTTAGTGTTTTGTAGCTTCAGGAGCTATTTTCTTAAATAAAATGTAATCAAGGCAGGTCGGCCTCTTGTTTCATAAACAAAATTATATTTATTTCTAGGTCGGCCCTAGAAAGGAGGGTACCTAGCTTTGTATATAAAGAGGATGAAGTCCTCTCATTTAATCAAGCCATCAATTCACTCCAATTCAAATATCTTCAGCAGCAGCAGCAGTTCGCCTCCTAGTAGCAGATCAGACTTTGAAGAAGTGTTATCATTAGTGCATTTAAGGTTCGCTTCAAAGAGAAGTGCTATTTCTCATTGTATGAGGCTCAGCCTATTCTAGGGCCTGATGTTGTATGCAGTTTCTGCACTTATTATTTTGATATATAAGAGAATATTCTTTGTTGGGTTTTTCTCCCTCGAGTAGGAGGGTTTACCCAGGGTAATCATTGTGTTCATTGTTCATTGTGTTGTATTTTCTGCTTGTTGACATTTCTGATCTAAAAACTAACATAGTCACCCCACCATCCCCGTGGTATCGGAGGGCGTGTCGCACCAGCGCCACCAATCACATGAAAAAAGTTTACTAGGTGCACTGCAATTTATAAGGGGACAGATACCCGACCGATTCCTGCAATCTAAAAAAAAATGTCATGATTTGGAAGGATTTGAGTAACCATTAAAGTAAAAAATCAATCATTGGGCGAAAAATGAAAACCCCATAACTTTTGATCAAATCCTTCGTTTTGCACAAAATTTTGACCACATGCTTTATAGGACACCCTAGTCATAACCCAGAATTTGTTTTTGCTTCAAACACCTGCAACTCCAATTTTGACATTTTCTTTTAAATTTTTCAAACGGTAAGGGGTTGACACAAAAACTGGCCATATGAGGTAAAATTAAGTCAAGATCAAATGTACAAAACGATTTTGTACCAGCTATTACGGAATCTCAAAAATAATTGTTTTTGTAATTTGGCAGGTCAAAGTGTTCGAGGTGCATCCGACTTTACGAAGCTTTAAATTGGCCAAGTTAAAAACATGGACAACAACCTGTAAACTTGAGGGAGAGGTGAAAAGTCAAGTTTGATACAAGCATAAAAAAGGAAGTTAGGTAATTTCATAAATGAGTTGAACTCATAAGCATGTAGAAATTTAGAATGCATCTAGATTTGTACCTAGCATCTCTAGGTTGATATGATAGTCTTGGGGATGGATTGTCTCCACCTATTAGTTTATATGACAGTCTTGGGGATGGATTGTATATTTCCTTCCATTAGTTTTCAGACAAAGTTAATCACCTCTCAATGAAGTGAAGGTTGCAACGGTCACCAGATGTCAATTCTATGTAACAAGGGCAAGTACTAAAGTAGAATGTAAACTATTGCCCTTGAGAGCACTCTATCTCTGGGCATTACCATTGCATTGGTGGGTGTAAGTGATGGAACCATCTATTAGTCTATTGTAACAAATAGAACAAGCAATAGCATCTGTTTTATAGATTTTGAGTTTTGATGCTGAACATCAAGTTCTTCCCCACACAAATGGCTCATAAAACAATCATTACCACCTAATATTTCAACAGATAAAATTGAAAGCTTACATAGCCTAGGTAGTATGTAACAAACAAAAATCCATAAGGCCTTCTATATGCCTTAACTCACTTTCTTCGAACTCAATATTTCATTATTGACCAGGACATGATTCACATAAAAGAGCATATTAATCTCCACACAAAGATAATGTCCACAGCATCACCTTATGACCATTAACACTTTACCTTCATTTCATCATTAAAGATTGTTTTTGGGTCATGCAAGTAGCCACATGTAAAATTAGGATTTTTTGGCACATTTGAAATAGCAATGCTTATGATGAAAGACGGAACATAAATTTCATTCAAAAAACTTCTTTAAAACTATGCAGAATTTTTTTTCTGTTTAATGCAAGAAACTCTCAATCCAACAAGGTAGGGCCTTCCCTTGGACAAAAGAAAAGTCTTGGAGATCAAAGAGATAGTCCCAAGTACAACAACACACCTTACTTAATAAAATTGTACTCGTTCAAAGCAATCTGCTGCCCTAATACCAAAAGCTGATCTGAAATTTTGACAACTAATTGGCAGAAAATCAATTTCTTTCCCCAACGTCTAAGAGAAAGCATAGGAAGGAGTGTTTATAGCCTTCACATAGATCCAAATCCTTTTTATTGAAAATATTACTCACACTTCAACCAATTATTACAAGTATTGAAAACTTGAAACCATAAAACCCACAGGTACACTCAGGTAGCCCCTGTAATGGCAACAAAGGTACCACTATTTTTAGGTGGCTCTAGTACACAAGGTACATGTGTAAGGACCTAAAGAAATGTCCCAATAATTCATTGGATGTTACGAGAACTTATGTCACTTACAGGTGGAATTGCATCTTTTAAACTTATGTCAGTCCTAGTTGGAACTGCATTTTTTGTCTCAAAAGATGCAAAATTATTTTTTTGTAAAGAGAATCTTGAAAGGCCAACCATCTAATTTAACCATCTTAACTTCTTGATGCAAGAGCATCTCAAGGCTTGAGCAATCTTGCATTGCCCAAAAACATATGGTTGATTTTCTTTGTGTTTCTGTTTTTTTGGTCAAATTTCTTAGTTCTGGTTAAAGTTTGGCTTTGCGAATCTGACAAGAGTTCACACTAAGCCTTATACAGTATATGCAATTGCATAAGCTCAGATGGTTAAGTTTTGGTTTCACTAAATGATGAAGACTGAGTGTCCAAGGAAGATTTCATCATTTGGAGATTGTGTAGTAATAAGGTGATCATTTCAATTCTTGTTTTGCATTCAAGAGATGGTGCATGATTTCAAATACTCAAATTGGAGCCATTTCCTTAAGGTGGTGGGCAAAAGGATGCATCCCATGACTTGTAGTAAAGAAGGGGCCAACTAGAATCATTTCAAAGGTAAATGTGTACATATTTGATAATTTGTGGCTATATTGATCCTTAAGTAAAGACCTATTTCTTGGCACCAAACAATTTAATGCTTTCTTATGCCTTGGAATGATGCAAAGAGGTTGTAAATTGTAAATATATCATAATTCTGTCCCTTTCTATATGGATTATGATATTTCTACCTTGGAAAGATGTAATGGGTTTTCCTTTGGGAATTGCCTGAATAAACCAAGGGTTTAGACTAATTTTGAAGAGGAGGTAGATTGGAAGAGCAAGATATTGGAGAGCATTGGTTTGGGAAGCAAAGATTGAAATCAAGGCAAAAGGAAAAACCCAAGTTTGAATCCAAATAAGCCAAAGATCAAGGTGGAAGATCAAAAGTCAATTGGTGCAACAATGTTTATCTAAAGGTGCATTGCTTGAGCAGGCAAAGGACGTAAGGTTGGATGTAATGTTCATTTTGCAAAAGAGATCTATATTCCTTTTTTGAGCTCAAAATGAGTTCCTAGTGAAGACTACTGTATTGGACTGAAAGGCCTTTTGGTTTGTGATTGCTTTGAAGGCTTCAAGGTTTGATGTTCATGTAACTATTGTTGATGAATAAAATCCATCCTTTCTCTATCCATTGTGTTGTGCACTTGGAATTTTCCAATGTATGACTTATTTTGTGTGTTAGTATTACATAGTTGGTCATCCCTTAACTCAGACCACCGACCACAACTGCATCAGTGAAGACTATTATATTGGATTGAAAGGCCTTTTAGTCTATGATTGCTTTGAAGGCTTCAAGGCCTGATCGTAAACCAAACAGCTTGATGGAACTATTGTTGATGAATAAAATCCATCCTTTCTCTATGCATTGTATAGTGTACTTGGAATTTTCCAATGTATGATTCATCCTATTTGTTAGTGTTGCCTAGTTGGTCATCCCTTAACTAGGACCACCACTTGCAACTACATCACTTTTG
Organism: Sequoia sempervirens; assembly: GCA_007258455.2. Lineage (NCBI taxonomy): Eukaryota > Viridiplantae > Streptophyta > Pinopsida > Cupressales > Cupressaceae > Sequoia > Sequoia sempervirens. The sequence continues at coordinate 67,351 of VDFB02028403.1, forward strand.
GTCCATTGTATTCTACTTTCTAGTGCAATAGTGAATTCCTTAGATATTATCTAATCATGTAAGCAAACCAAAGTCACCAATTTTTTTGACTTTAATTGTTAAGAGGTTTTTTGTCCATTGCATTGCATGAACGAAGGAATTTCAAAAAAATTGCTTCCTGCTTTTCAACCTCCTCTAATTGTCAATTTCACCATTTTTCTTGTGAATTGGATTTTATTCTATTTGGCATTCTATCATCTTTTCATTCATCTAAACTACCAGTATGGGAATCTTTTCCTACAAATAGGTTTTAAGTTTTACCATAGCTTGACTAGTTAATTTTTTTTAATTAAAAAAAAAAAAAAAATTGTTCATGAAACAATATTTCTTTCATGTATTGAAGATGAATTATTTTCTCTCACAATGAGCTGTGTGAAATTAATTCAAAGCATTTTCCTCAATGGTTTGGAGGAGTCTACAATGTTAATGCCAACACAAGTCAAGGAAATTCTAGTTTTTGGGAATAGAGTCCCATACAAAGCTTATGACAATTAGTGTGCAATCCCTAGTGGTGCTAGTATTTCTCACTGAGGGCTTATGGAGCTACAATGAGATAATGGTGTTGTCTATTGACCTTGGTTTGAACCATTATGCTTCATGGTGGCAACAAGTTTTATGTTTTTGTTCAATTCTTTCATCTATTGCGTCTATTAATGTTTATGTAGCAACTTTGTCTATGAATCTAGTTTGTAGTCTTAGTTTAGTATTCTTAGTATTATTCTTTGTTTGTTTCTCTTGATGCCTATTGTAATAATAGAAATTATATACTCTGCGACTTCTATTATCATGTTTTGCACTAATTTTAGGTATTCCCACTTGTGTACCTTTTTAGCTCCTTTCTATCCCTTTTAGCTTCATTTTAGCCCTTGTTTCCCCTTTTGTTTAGCTTTGTGTTTTTGCTTTTCACACCTAGCTTATCCCTTTTGAGCCTTTTGTTTTCCCTATGTGTCTTTATGGTCCATTTTCATGTGTTTTGGACCTTCGAAAACCCTTATCCTTATCCTTCCCATTTATAATCCTTATCCCATCTACTTAGCATTTAATTCTTATGCAAACCTTTTGATGTGCTTTTAACCCTCTTTTGGCCCTCTTTACTTTATTTCTCACGTCTCATGAGTTATTTT
>VDFB02028403.1:68613-86514 GCA_007258455.2 Sequoia sempervirens
CCTCTTGTCATCATCTCATTTCCGCACTAACATCATGCATCCATCATACATCCATCATGTATCCATCCTGCATCTGCAAACCATCAATAAACTGCATACCACATATCATTCATATCATACATCATAGGAAACATCGATCATTTCACATGCATTGCATAATCATCATCATAATATAGATATGTTAGTCTAAGCATCTCATAACTCATCCATTGCATAATCACAGCATATCACATCATCAATCCCATCCATCTTGCATCATATCACCATTTAAGTTGTTTAGGATAATATAGATTTGTTATTCTAAGCATCTTAAAATCATCTCATTTGCATCGTCATCCATAACCATCCATTTTGAACCTCTTTATCGCGAGATCAACCCTCAAATCGAATCTTTTCACCATCTCCTCGAGGGGCAATACCGTTGTACTTCTTTCCACTAGGGCATCCTAAAATCATGAATTTTTAATTTTGATTAAGGGTAAAGTTTGGTTTCTTTGAACCAACGCAACAAGTACATTGCTTCAAAGAGGGGAAAAATGTAGACATGCAAAATTAACATTCTGCATTTGATCAGGTTCATTCATCAACCGAACTAGATGTCGCATTAGGACCATTCATCAATTAATCAAGTGCACTTTCATCCATTCATTAGGTAATTTCATCTCCTAGGATCATTTATTTAAAATCAATTAAACATTATCATCAACCTTTTTAATAAACCAAAAATCCATTTAAATCAAATCCTAAATCATATTCCATCATTTTCTGATTTAAATAAATCAATTATCAAAGTCTTAAAAGTCAACTCACCTAATCAGCATTAAATCAGCATAATCATCATTTATTTAATCTAACCTTGATTAAATACTAGTCTCATCCCACTTGCATTCTCTAGATTTGGCCACTTGCACATGAAATTGCATTTAATTGATTTATCAAAATCTTTATTTTCAACTTGGCATAAAGGGAGAATATTCTCCAAGTTTGAATCTCCCCCCAAGTGGACATGTACACCTAATAGAGCATTTATGAGGCCTTACATGTCTCTTACATGTCCCCTTCCAAAGCCAAACTCAGCATTCATTGCACAAATTCAAATTCAAATTCTTCCTCTCATGGGAAGTCTTCCCAAATCTTGCACATACATCAACCAATCACCATTTGACAAGTGTCTTTCTTTCATTGGTCCAATCTTAGTCCCACATTGGTCCCTCTTCAACACTTAGCATTTTGAAAATCTATAAAATAGAAGCTTCAACATTGAGCAAATCCTCCACATTTTTCATGCAAGGTCACTCTCTTCATTTGAGAAATGATCTTGTCCATCATTATCATTAGCTTATCAATCAAGGATTGGGAAAGGGTCACTAGCACATGTGACACCAATCCAATATGAAATATTATTCTCTTCATCTTTTGTTGTATGCTTTCAACTTGTTTATCTAATCTTTTGTTGTTTTGATTGTATCATAAAACATGTTGATTTATTTCATATGGATGTTGAAGGTTTGCTTTGCTTGAATATTAATCAGACATGTCTATGTTAGTTTTTAACCAAAATGCAGATTTTGATGTCCGCATAGGGTTTAGGGTTTAGATTTAGAGATTTGATGACATGAAAAAATATAGAAGACACATGGATAAATTTTTACAAGTAAATGAGAAACCCTACCACCTAAGCTTAGTGCTTTGAATAAAATATGTGACATTCTAGGAATAGCTTCAATATATCAACAATTAGGAATTTTAGATTTCAATTATAACTAAGTTGTTGAGTTATTATGGATTTTGAACCTATTTGGACCTCTAAGCACTCTTGGATGATTTAAAAAGGAAGAGGGGATCTAAAGTGATTTAGACCCAAAAAAATTTCTAATCATATATTTTTTGAAACTTTTCTATGGCATAGACTATTCCTTTGAATAATTATATAAATTCTAAACGTGCATGGGTTTTCAAAAAAGAACCTAACTACCACTAAGTGAGGAATCAATTGATCATCTATCAAGTTTCTCAAAAAAGTAATTTGAATTTTCCAAATTTAAATGTTCATGCTACAAGTTAGCTTTGATACACTAGTTTAAAGAAAGTACAACATTTAGTTTTCCTAATCTAGAACAATGCCACTACACATGAGAGTTAAAATAGGAATTAGATTACACACAACCTATAGATCTTATTAATAAAATCTTATAAATTAAGGCTTAAATATGATCATAATGCATCCTTACATAATTCACAAAGGATCTCATCCAAATAAGAGAAATGGGTAGAAATCATTCATCCTTCACATTTTAATATTTATTTGATTTAATAACATTTATGTGTCTAGCTCTATCCATATTGCACATAGTCTAGATTAACAAGTATGACTTGCATTTCTATGTTTTTTTAAGAGAATACATCATACACTATATAAGCTAACAACATTGATATAGAGTGATTACACACTCATATCAACTAGCATCATGATATATAAACTTATTAAATCAAGCATATAGTTTCACATGAGGTACATTATTTTACTTCACTGGTACACTTTCTCAAGTTAAATTATACAATCATGAAGTTTTCTAATATAAAATTAGCTATCAAATTTATATTATGTGAATATATTATAATTAAATTAATTTGTTGGTTAATATATAGATCTATGCATCGATTGTTTGTACCTCCTTTATTAGTTAATTATGGATTTCATTGGTAGTTGTGTGGATCACCAACGACATACCAAAGTGTACCTAACCTATGGACTATAATTTGTGATCCCTCCCTACATGCTATGTCATCAAATTTTACTGCACATCTTTATTTTACCTCTTCTATTATATCACATGCCCCTAATATTTAACTTTTCATCACTTCCACCCTAAATAAACTAAGAACCATGAGTGAGAGTAAAAATCATACAAAGAAGGTTATGTCAAATATAAAATGTAATCTAAACCTCCTTAAGGAGCCCTAATTTAGGGTTTTAGGTTTACGTTTTAGGATAAATAGCCCATTTTAGGTTTACGTAAATTAGGGTAAATAGGGTTTTAGGTTTATGTTTTAGGGTTTAGGTCCAAGGATTAACCTGTGTAAATTAGTTTTTAGGGACCTATGTAAATTTTGTAACCTAGGGTTTCTAGGGTTTTGATTTCTAAGTTAAATGTGTCCAATTTAGGTTTAGTTTTTATGGTTTTCAATTTACAATTTAATGTTCTTTGTTTCGTTGACGTTTTTGGTTTTTTAAATGCAATTAAAAACTATAAAACATTGAACTAAAACACACTAAACAAACAAAAACTGAATACTAATTACAAAACAAAAAAACAAGCTATAGCAAAAAAAAGGAAGAATTCAACCAACCTGGAGGTCGATGAGAGGAGGTGGCAGTAAAAATTTTCTTCAATCAAGACCTTTGAAAAGTGTACGTGATCCCCTCTGTTCTTCTCTGGCGTGGACTAAAATGGTGAGGAAAAATGAAACAGTTGCTTATTAAAAAAAAAACTTTCACGAAACGCATACACGTTTTTGGTTCGCGTACCCAAAGCTAAACGCGTACGCGTTCGGATCTAGGCTTGGGTACCCGATCCATAATGTGTATGTGTTTCCTACAAAACTTTTTTGTTTTGCCTAAAATTTCCCCTCTTCATGTACCCAACTTCTTGCTTTTACCGATGTACACCTTCAACTCACTACTTCTGAAAACTCAACAATTAGATTTCGTACTGATCTACCCCAACTCGCATCACATACACACCGATTGACATCTATCTCACATCTATCTTTCTTGCATCCATATCTTCCACAAACAAATTGTCTTGTATTTATACCATCTTCAACTCGAAACATATCCAAAGTAGGTCAGTGCCAAAACATTCTAGGGTGGAATTAGAATGAGGGCAACCCAAAAATACGCTTCAACACACTTCCATAAGCTTCAAAAGTAGTGCTAAACACAAGGTCGGCCAAACTAGTGTAAAACACATAAATCAATTAAGCACACACAACCTTAACACGATCCAAACCTTTTAGACAACAAAATTAACTCGACACGATCATATCAGACTATCTCCAGAACCGCAAGTCATAAGACTCAAACAAGAAGAAATCCGAAACAAGTATATTTCTCCCAAACCTCAGCCAGATACACTGAAAAAAATAGTTCACAACTGGTGAACATAAATAACACTGTACAACGAACCAGAAGCCCAAAATCTTAATATAGTGGTGTAGGGGCACCCTGATGCACCTTGGTTCATGTTGGGAAACTTTGGGTTTTGTATTTTTTTTTTGGCTTGATTTATGTAAATAAGGTCATTTGAGACCATTCTAAGTCATCTAGGACCATTTTGGCTTATTAGGTGCAATGTAGGCAAAAAATGTAAAAGTTGCTCAAATGTTGTCAATGTTGTAATGACAACTTTTGCAATATTTGTTAACAAGCAGTTGTGGGTTGGTTGGAGGTTGGTAAATGATTGTAACAACATAAATATGTATTGAAAACATGATCCCCGGGGTTGGCAAGAGTTTTGAATGAAGAAGATTTCAATTTTGCATGTTCTAACTATTTTCTCCTTATAAAAACTAACTGTATTTTTCCTTGTATGGATTTATACTTCTTGGTACGGTCTAGAAATTTACTAGATAAGTTGCAGGGGTTCGTTATCTTTACAATGGGTTTTGTTTGATCTAAATCCATTGAGTTTTGCATGAGATATTGTCATTTTTGTAAAAACTATCACAAACCCTACCTAGGGTTCCCAATCACTAAATAAATGTTGTGGGTAGAGATTCCACCATGAGGAAATGATAAAAACTTGTGGAATTCTCTTTCCTGATATCATCTACATCCCTGGAAGGATGGATTCCATGATTTTCACATGAATAAAAAATATGTTTTACAGTATGCCTCATAGCCTCATTAGAACAGTCCTAAAATCCCACATGATGGTTGCTTGATCAATTCCTTGCATTGTCTCATAAATTCTGATTTGGTAAACCATGTGTAGTGTTGTTAAAATATTGTACAGTCCAAGGGTGTCATTGAGAAGTCATTCCCTTATTGGTTAGTGGTTTTTACTTGAATACATCTTGTATCAACATTTCATTGTTGAATGTGGACACAATAACATAGGGTTGTTAGGTTATAGATGTTTGTGAATCATCAAGATAGGTTGAGACAAGTCAGAGGGAGCTTAAGGGATCCACATTTATGATGTTACTCATGGTTGGGTTGATAACCACTCAGGTTGGTGTGCATAAATCCTTGTTAAGTGTGAGGCATGATACTTAACAAGCTTTGCTTTTGATCTAGAATGATTGAAGCCTATGAAGAGTATTGAAACAAGTCTACACAAATCAGTACTCCCCTGCTCCATGGTGTTTTTCCTTCCTTGAATGTCCAAGAGTCTAAATTGTCAATGGTGACAAGGTGTACTAAGATAATTTTAGGCCTTGCTTTCAATGAACCTTTGCAAAAATTATGTTGAGACAACCAAGTTGTGTTAGGATTTTCCCCTACTCTACATCATATAGCAACTTCCAACAACCATGAACAACATATCTGAATCACATGAACATAGGAGCAAATCCCAAAGGAAAACCTAGAACAACCATTAAATACATGCAACCTTTCTTCATTACAATTTTCTCAATATCCTTGACATATATAGCCAATAACCTTCATCCATGACAACAACAACCAGTTGATAACCAATTGACATCAATGACAACACTCGTACCTACTTCAACATCTTCATTATTGCAACAATTTCCCCCTTTGTCATTGATGGCAACACATGGTGTGAAAAACCATTAAAGATAACAGAACAACTTTGAACACATTTCCTCATGATTTTATTTTCTATTTTTTCCCTTTAGTAGATAATATTTTTGCATGATACTTATCTTTCTCTCCCATTTTTCTCTCTTTCTCTCCCCCTTTGACATCAATGGAAAAGGAAAAGGATTTTTTACATTGATTTCCCCTTTGACATTAAGAACAAAATACTCTTTCAATGAGAACACATAATACTACCTACTCCCCCTGAAAGGTAGCCACCAAAACATCAGTCCAGAAGAAAGATAGATCCATAGATCCACCAGACTGATGCATCTCCATATGCATCTAGTTCAAGAAAAGGGGGGAAATAACCCCTAACTTCTCCCAGAGATACTCAAAAGTATCTTTAGGAAGAGCCTTCATAAATATGTCAGCCACTTGATCCTTCATAGTTACATACTCAAGCTTTACTTCATTCTTCACAACCTTCTCTCTCAAAAACTGATACTGATAGATATTGCTTTGTCCTCAAGTGCATCACTGGATTCTTTGAAATGTTAATTGCACTTGTATTATCACAGAAGATAGAAATAGAATCATCATACATTATTCTGATATCTTTCAATGTCTGTATCATCCACAAAACTTGTGTACAACAAGATGCAACAACAATATACTCAACTTCAGCAGTGGACAAGGAAACTGAATGTTGCTTTTTACTCAACCAAACCACCAATCTGCAACACAAAAAGAATGCACCACCACTTGTACTTTTTTTTCATCTACATAACCTGTCCAATATGCATCTATATACACACTTAAAATTAGTATCCCTAGGATACCACAAGCCATAATCCAGAGTGCCATTCAAATATCTAAATATCCTCTTAGCATCAACAGCGTGTGTTTCTTTACGGTCTTCTTGAAATCTATCCACAAGACAAATTGCATGCATGATATTCGGTCTAGTAGTAGTTAAATACAAAAAACCTCCAATCATAGATTTGTATTTTCTCTAATCAGCCTTAGGTGAATCATCATCTTTACTCAATTTGCAACCAGTCACCATAGGAATGCATATTGGTTTGGAATCACTCATCCCAAACTTCTTCAACATTTCTCTTACATACTTTTACTGTGAAATAAAAATCACTTTCTCTGTTTGATTGATTCGTAACCCAAGAAATAAATTCGTCTCTCTAAACATAGACATCTCAAATTCTTTTTACATTTCTTCAACAAAATCTTGCAAATAGTTTCATTTCCTTCAAAAATAATTTCATCAACAAATACAATTATTATCAAGATTTTGTCATTTTCAATTTTAAAATATAGATTACTATCTGTTGTACCTTTGTTGAAACCTTGTTGAATCAAATATCTATCTAACCTTGCATACCAGGTTCTAAGAGCTTGCTTCAATCCATATAAAACCTTCCTCAATTTACAAACCATATCCGGTTGATCTGACAACTGCAATCTTTTTAGTTGTTCCATGTAGACCTCTTCATCTAATTCACCATTCAAAAATGCAAACTTAACATTCATTTGATAGATCTTGAAATCTTTATGAGCAGAAAATGCCAAAAACATTTTGATAGCTTCCATTGTTGCCATTGGAGCAAAAGTCTCTTAAAAATCTATACCTTCCACTTGTGAGTAACCCTTACACACAAGACTTGCTTTATTTTTCTAACTACTTCTCCATTCTCATTCAACTTATTTTTGGATACCCACTTTGATCCAATTATGTTTTTATCTACCGGTCTAGGGACCAATTCCCAAGTTTTATTCTTCTCAATCTGCATAAGTTCTTCTTTCATAGCTTCCATCCAATGCTCATCTTTGCATCCTTCACTTACAGTCTTTGGTTCAATCTCAGAAAGTAAACATAGATTTATCTCACCAACAGTAATAGCTCTTCTTCTTGTCAATACTCCTTTCCTTTTGTCTCTTATGATTTAATTTTCTGAATGATTTTTCTGCACATATTTAGGAGTTTTAGTGGACACCATCGGAGCTTCTTCTTCTTCATTATGCTTCTCTTGTTCTTCCACAATTTCTTCAACTCTTACACAATCAAGTTCATCAGATACATACCCATCAACTTCAATTGAATTCTTCATTGCTTCATCAACTTTGACATTTATTATTTCTACAATCTTTCTCAATCTTTTATTGAAACATCTGTAAGCTTTGCTTCTAGTAGAATATCCAAGAAAAATGTCTACATCACTTCTAGCATCAAACTTCCCTAAATTTTCTTCATCATGTCTGATATAACATTTGCTTCCAAACACCTTGAACTACTTAACAATATAAATTTTTCCACACCATAGCTCATAGGGGCTCTTAGTACTATTAGCTCTTGCTTGAACTCGATTGTACACATAAAAAATAGTGTGAATAGCTTCTCTCTAGTAAAATTTCAGTAAACCCGCTTCAGTAATCATTGATCTAGCAACTTCTTGAATTGTTCAGTTCTTTCTTCCAACAACTCCATTTTGTTGAGGAGTTCTAGGAGCAAATAATTTTCTTTTTATTCTGTGAACTTTAAAAAATATATTAAACTCATGGGAGATGAATTCACCACCTCTGTCAGACCTCAAGTATTTTATTCTCAAATTCACTTCATTCTCTACCATAGCTTTGAATGTCTTGAATCTATATAATGCATTATATTTCTCTCTAAGAAAAGTAACCCATGTATATCTAGATTAATCATCAATCAAAAGCATAAAATACCTTTCACATTGTAGACTTCTCACTCTTGTAGGACCACAAAGATCTGTATGAATCAAATCTAGTAGTCTGGTAGTAGATTGTTCCTTTGATCTAAAGTTGTTTCTTGCTTGCTTTCCAAACTAACAATTCCTGCAAATAACATTAACAGGCTTTGTAATCCTCAGTAAATCTCTCACAGCTTGCATTGTATTGATCCTTTCCAAGTTATAAAAATTTATATGATACATTCTTCGATGCCATAACCAACTGCCATTGATTTGAGTCATAAAGCACTTTCCATCAACACCCTTAAGTTAATATATATTTCCTTCAGATTTATTTCCTACGACAATCATTGTTCTAGATCCTTTCCTGATTTCACATCTCTCATCCTCAAATACAAGATTATATCCTTTACTACACATCTATCCAACACTCAAGAGATTATGCCTTAAACCCTTAACATATTAGACATTGTTAGTATTATCCTTGACATCAAAACTTACTAAACCTATCCCATAAATTTTAGCACCAGTATCATCTCCAAACATAACTAGGCCTCCATCATAATTTTCAAGTTTAACAAACTTACTCTTATCACCTGTCATGTGATGTGAACAACCATTGTCAACAACCCAATAGTTTTTTTCTTGTTTAACATGTAGGGCAGAGATTATAGTATCTTCATCTTTCTCTTTCTTCAAAGGACATTCCTTCACCTGTCTTTCAGATTTAACAGAAGTAGGTTCATCTTTTATAGCCAAGAACAAGCATTCATTTTCATCAAAATATCCATAATCAGATTCTTCATTAGAAATACTAGCATCCTCATTCACATAATATGCTATGTTGATCTTATTTCCTTTGTTTTCTTTGCTAAATCTCTATTTGTTCCTCTTAGCTCTTTCCAAACATCTCGAAGCATAATGATCTATTCCTCCACAACTAAAACATTTAAAGGGTAACTTACCTTCATACTTACCAGAGCCTTTCTTCATCCTTCTCACAAAGTTACCTTCTACTTCATCGAGATTCTCTTCATCTGGATCTTCAGCTCTTGTAGCCTTGAAAGCAGTTTCTGATTTCTCAAATTTGTCTTTCTCATCTCATAAGATGTTAGAGTTCCCAATAACTAATTTTTAGTATAAGTCTTGTAATCCACATATTCTTCAATAGCAGACACCTTTTCACTGTATGCATCAGGGAGAGTTCTAAGAATCTTCTTCACAAGTTTGGATTCATCTATTGTAGTGTCAAGTCCTCACATACTACCTACCAACTCATCCACTCTCTACACATAGGATTTAATGTTCTCATCTTCAGACATATGTAGGACCTCAAACTGTGCTTCCAAATTCCACAACTTTGCTTCTTTGAACTTTTCATCCCCTTCATGCATCTTTTCTAAAGCATCCTAGACTTCTTTAGTAGTCTTCAAAATTTGGACTTTAATCAATTCGGAATGTGAAAACTCAACAATTAGATTTCACATTTTTTCGAATCTAAAAGATGCATCACATTCTATGCTTTGCACACTATAGAATTAAAAAAAATGTATTTCATAATTTTTTGACCAAGTTATGGTGGTTAGAAAAACACGTTTTAATAATTTTGAAATGTTCTAATAAAAAAATCATAACTAATTATTTACATGCAAAAAAATTACAAAAAAAATTGTGCACATTCAAGCATGTGTCCTCTACATATATTGAAAGTTTGAGAAAAAAATATTATATTTAGGGTGGTCAAACATACACCTACTTCTTATCTTTTTCCTAAAAATTTAGTACTAGCTGCATTGAAATTTTAATTTTTTGCAAAATAAATTAACTTTTTTCCAAAAAAGGACTAGTAGCCTAGAAATTACATTCAATTTGCTACAAATTTTATTCTTACATTTTTTCAAATTATGTTAATAACCTATTCAAATTTTTATGTCAAGTTGTCTAACTCTATTTTTCTAAATTTGTATTGCCACTTAGGGGCCTAGTTTGGACCTCCATGATCTTGCATTGACCCATGTACAACTTTATTGTTTACAGTATTGTCTGTTTCACGTGGACAGTCAAAAGTTTCCTTGATTCTTCTTTTTGAACTACATGACATTTTTGTACTTCACCTTATATGGGATGATGACAATCTCAATTAAACCAAGCTACCAAGTAGCCTCAATTGTGGCTACAACACTTTACTCCCTTTTCAATCTATTCTCACGTTTCTTCATTCCCAAACCAATATGCAATCATCTTCATCAAGTTTTCTCATTAAATAAATTACTATCAATATCTACAAAACAACATTAGCCAACATAGAAGAACAGTATGTAGAATGTAACTGTGTTTCATTTATATTTACTTCTAATGGGTATTATATTTGGTGCAAAACATTCGAAAATGGTGGATATGGTACTACAAGATATGCCTTGTTTCATGGACTATCTACGGTCTAATTTATGAATAGTATGGAGATGTCATAGACCAATTGGAAGTGATTGGTGAAGGGTTCAAACTAGTAAACCAATTTTTGGATGATTATTTTGGAAATAAGCATGATTTCTTAGGTATAGACGCTACAGTGCTAGTTGGCTTTGTCATTTTTTGCATTTATCTTTGCATAGTGCATCAAGGTTTATACAAAACCAATAGAACAATAACTCTAAGCATTTACATTTGAGAATCTAAGAAAGAAAATGTCAATAAATGGTGATCCACAATACTGGTTTACAGCTTTTGGCCAAACTGGACACTGAACTAATTTTTTCTAACTAAATCTTCACTTTTGGGCACCTATAGCAGCTAAACCGTGAGGAATTTGAAGATGATGCAAACTAGTGATTTGTGATATTTTGTCTGTAGATTCTAAACATATTTTTTTCAAAAAACTTGGAATCAGATTGTACTTCTTTTTCCATCTCCTTCGAAAACTAGTTTTTTTCAGTAAACACCATTTTTAAGGAGTGATTCTCACTGTATACAACATAACCTTTTTTTCCATGAAGGATAAAATTCTATTTTTTTCGAATTTAGATTTTTAACTATGATATCTAATGCTTTCATTTGGTTTCATAATGTTTTATTGAATATTTTTTCCTTAATCAAGTTTTGAAGTCAAACCAATTACAATTCAAACATAGGCGGACCGTATACAACATAACTTTTTTTGTATGTATCAAAATTCAATTATTTTTTGTTGGACCAAGGACTTCAATATCTAGTGTATTTATATTTTTCAAAAAAGAAATTTGATAATCTGCTATTTTTCTACATGTGCAAAATAGAGAACTTGATTTTCGGTGAAAAACCTATGTTTAATCAAACTTAAAAAAAAAAAACATAATAAAACCAAAACATATTAAAATTTTATTCATTGGATAGCTCATTTCGAGGACTACCATCATCTAGTTGGGTATGTGAAGTCTCCTCCATTTTCATCCTCAACTCGAGCTTTGAAGGGCAAAATTCTGGAGATTTTTGGTACCAAAGAGGGAGAAGGGGGAAAAAGGGGGGTTCACAGGGGGGTTCTTTAATGCAATTAAAAAATAAACCCATTAAAGGGGGGTTCGCTCGAACCCTTTAGGGGATTCTAACGAACCTCCTAAAGTGTTTTCCATCTGAAAATCCATTTTTCCTTCCTCAATGGAATTGTAAACCAGTTTTGTGGGTTTACCCAAATATTTGGTCATACATCATGTAACTAAGCAGACATGCAATTCTCCATCTTCTTGTTATCTAAGCATGAGAATCACTTTTCTTATATGGTAAAGAGCACAATACTGTAGAAAAAAAACATGACGCGAAAAATAAAAAGAACAAGATTCAATGCATACTACATATTATAACCACAACATGTCTTGCACTATGCACAATGATGTCTATGCAAGAAACCGTTAAAGGACAAACTACTTCGAATCTTTTCTTTATCTCATCAATTATGTCATATCCCTTCAAATAACTAATATTGGGGATCGATTTTTTCTCAAATGAAAAGCTTCCATCGAACGAATCAATTGACGCGGATACATCACATCCCTGTGTATTATAATGGCCAAAATTAATTTACAGGAAAATTTGAAATTATAGCTAGGTTGAACTAAGAAAATGAGTTCAATTTTGTTACTATTACCTCAAAAAAAGTCATGGAAGGCCAATTGGGGTTCGACGATATTAGTAGTGCAAACGTTAACACGCCAATGAACAAATTTTCAACATCATTCTCCATGCAGGTGCTGATCCAAAGATGAACATGATGTTAGGATGAGGATCCTACAATTGCACCAAATGGAGCTAGGATTTTATATCCACCTCATCGAAACCATCAAAACTCCTGATCACATCACATCTGCAAGCGTGGGCATGGGAATGGGGTGTACTCTCTACACTTATAAAGAAAGTGCCATTAGTTCCGCCAATTCATCAAGAAAACACTTTATGCCCATTCCACTACCTGCCTGTTACAATCTCCTCCACTTCCTATTGACTGCCAACAATGCACGTCAATTTAAACCTAGCTTGTTTTTATTGACACAGACTCTTCCATCGCATCTATGATTGTAAGAACACCTCTCAACATAATGAGAACATAGAAGAATTAAAATATTATATTATTAAATTCAAAGGGGATAGTCAATTAATAAAAAGAATCAATGCTAGAAATTGGGGAAAAAAAAAAGAAAGATGAAGGAAGTATTATATATGCTTTTATAAAGATGATGGAAGAAAAAAAGATAATTTAAAAACTATTAACATGTTTTAATTTCCTTGAATTAAAAAGAAACAAAAATAATTTCCTTGAATTAAAAGGAAACCAAAAATGCAATGATTAATAGTATCAAACCATAATTTATTTTTTCTAAGACAATTTAATCTATAACAAGAATCAAAAATAAAGAGAGAAACTCCTACCTCCACAATCTTAGTACCAAATCCTAAATTTTCTTTTCTTTTCTTTTAAAGAATGCAATTGAACAACAAAACTATATATATATATATATATATATATATATATATATATATATATATATATATATATATAGTATACAGTATATATAAAAATATTATAATATATATAAATATTAGGACTTATAAAAATATTATCGTTTATATATGATATATAAAATAAAATAAAAGAAGATCAAAATACATATTTTTGAAATTATATTAGGCGGGAAAGGATTTCAGCAGTAAAGTTTTTGAAAGAAAATACAAAATTAACGAATATTAATAATCGTCGGGTCGGCATACTCTGTTATCCCTTCAGTTATCACATCCGTCACTGCAACTCCCTATCTTGGCAGGTCCCCCGATATTTAATATATACATTTTATATGATATTATGCATGTTAGACATACATTTTTGTAAGGATAATAGTCGCGCCCATTCACAAAGGATGTCTCTTATCAAGAGTATTCTTGAAAACTCAGCAAAACTATCTAAACTATTCAAATCTATATGTTTCCAGTGTATTAACTATTCACATCTTCATGGTGTATTGAATGCTTCTAAGCTACTTAGGTCAGTGTAGCATTACGTGCCTGGTACTTTGGTTAAAAAGTAACCATAGATGTTCTTCCCAACTTATATATAATGCTTATAAGCTACTTACAATCAGTGTAGCATTACGTGCCTGGTACTTTGGTTAAGAAGTAACCATAGATGTTTTTCCTAACTTACATGGTCTATCTCCTTTTTCAAACATTAGAAAGAAGAGTAACCAGAATTGACAAATTACGCCTTGAGATTTTCTCTTGTAATTCATCTCATCCGATCATGATACCAAAACAACAAAGCGTGACTGGGAGTTCTTAATGCAAGCATACCTCTTCCATTTCACATATTTTATTGATTTCATTTCCTCATAATCCTTAAACAAGGCTTGGCAATATGCTTTTGGCTCCATATTGTATTTGTGTTAAGCATATCACATATTTGCATAATACTGTGTATTTTTTCTTGGCTCTTCCAACAAGAATATTCTTAAAAAAAAATCGAAGAATCTATGAAAAAAGACAACCCTACAAAATTATATTTCCAATATTATGAAGGAAAATGTCCTCGATATGATATTGTAGAAGTGTATTCTTTTTCATCCAAAGGCTTTAGGTGGTTTTTCTGATTTATTTTATCCATAGTTACCAGGAGACACAGGGTACTGGTACTGGTATGGAGACGGGGACACCAATCAAATTAGGGTACTTGAGTTAAATGAATAAGGAGACGGCTATTTTATATGTAAATGATTCACCAGAAATTTTGGGTACAGGGACTGGTACATTGTCTATGTTCCCATAATGGAGAATCCTGGCAACTATAATTTTATCATAATATTTTCTTAGCCTAGCCTGATGATAACGTAGACTTCAAAATTAAACTTAATTTACATTAAATTAAAAACTTTGGCTTTATTCACCAACTAATCTTAAGTGTGGACTGTGAAATTGTTAACCGAATATTGATGTGTTCATTGTGAGGGTCAATTTTGTGATAAGGTAGTGCTTGCATGGAATTATGTATGACGTCAAATTTATATGGAAGATGACAAGGACTCTTATCTATCTATAACTAAATTGGAGGTAAATGATTGTTTTTATTTTAGCAAAAATATAAAATATCAATAATCTGATAACTCTTGTCAAAGTGTCTTCCCCTGCCTATTATGGTCTGAACACCTAGTCGTAAAACTTGTGCTATATGGAGAAGTGAACTAGCATCTGCTTCATAAAAGATCTTTTACCTCTACCCATTTAAACAACCCATTCTAACTCTACAACATTCACAACTCCATATTGTTGTGACCTTTTCACACATCACCCCATTCTAAATGGGGACCCCCTATTTTTTTGCTCCATTATGGTCTTTTGGCTTTGGTTTTGTCCCTCTCTCTGTCTCTCTCTCTTTTTGTTGTTTGCCTTTCCGGGGATGTGCCCGCCTTTGAGCTTGAACGTGAAATTTTGGCCAAGTCTGAGAATTAGGGTTTGCTTCCTTTCGGCCAGTTTGAAGTCAAATGGAGTGAATAAGTTGAAATTTGAGTTTGGCAATACAGTCAACATGCTTCCAGCAAGTCCCCAACAAAATTTCGTTGAATTCTGATAACTTACTATTTTTAGTAAGTACCTAATTTGGTACATTTTTCTCAGCACTTTTGAATTTTCGATTGTTGCACTGCATCCAGGATACGTCAAGCTACTTGTCTGCAAAATTTGAGCCAAAACTGACAACTTTCTATTTTTAGCAAGTTCACCTTCAGGGGCTGATTTTAGGGTTTATATGCGAAGTTCCGGAGATTCTTTCTAGGTTTTCTGAAACCTACGCGATTATGTAACATGCAAAATGAGACGATAACTTTCAGTACTCAGCCTTCGGAGGCTATTTTTAGGGTTTGCATGTTGGAATTTTCTACGCTTGTTTGGACATTCTTTGTGGGTTTTTCGAAAGCTTCGTATTGGTGTAACATGCAAACCAGGATCAGGACTTTTTCAGGAGTTGTCTTCAGAGGCTATTTTTAGGGTTTGCATGTTGGAATTTTATATGTATGTCTAAACATTCCTTGTGGGTTTTTCGAGGGCTTCGCAGTGGTATATTATGTAGACCAAGATTAGGACTTTTTCAAGAGTCGTCTTCAAAGGCCATTTTTAGGGTTTGCATGCAGGACTTTTCAGTGCATGCCAGGTTATTCCTTATGGGTTTTTCAAGAGCTACGTAGTGATGTGACATGCAAACAGAGTTGGTCACTTTTTCGGGAACTTACTATTTTTAGCAGATCCACTCTGACAGCCCCCCCAACACTTCAATATCAAATGCTAGAATTTTCAAAAACCGATGTATCCCACTACGATCAATATCTTTCAAGCTATCCACTGGTAAAATTTGAAGGCAATTGGAGCACTTACTATTTATAGTAAGCCACTTCTGAAACAGGCTATAAATAGTAAGTTAGCAGCAGGCGCCAGTGTGAACAGGCAAGTCATCCCATGAGGGTCACACCATTCAAATTTCAAGCTAAACAGAGTTGTGGAAGTCATGAAATTGAGCAGTTACTATAAATAGTAAATCACCTCTAGAAACATGTTATAAATAGCAAGTCAACACAAGATGGCAGTGTGAGCAGATTAACTAGATCATGAAGGTCCTATGGCGAAAATTTCAAATCAATCCAAGCTTCAAAGGTATGAAAATCAAACTTACTAAATATAGTAAACGAGGGCGAGCAAGCTAAAATTGCATAAGTCTGAAAAATCTCCTTCACCCCCTGTGAAATGCGCCCAAGGTAAAGCTGGCAGAAGGATGGAAATTTTCAAATGTTGATAGATCCTACTCAGCCCCCAAAATGCGCCCTCAAGGAGAAGAAGCCATGAAAAAATTTCTAAGTCTGAAGTGAAATCCTCCTCCTACCCCAAAATGCGCCCAACTTCAGGAAGGATGAAGAAAACAAAAATCTAAGTGTTGGCTTATGCCTGCAGGACCCCTAAAATGTGCCCTCAGTTTGAGAAGGTGTTGGCTTTTTGAAAAATATTCTAAGTGTTTGTAAATTCCTCCTCCATACCTAAAATGCGCCCAAGGAAAGAGAGAGGGTGAGAAAATTTCTAAGGCAAAAGTTAAATCCTCCTTGACCCTCAAAATGTGCCCATGTTAGGTTTGAAGCCAAGACAAGTTTCAAAAGGCATTGAAGTCAAACTTCCTTCACCACCCCCAAAATGCGCCCAAAGTACAAGGTGGGTGGAGTAAAAGTAGCTAAGGTGTGGGTAAATCCTCCTAAACATGCTAAATGCGCCCAAGTGCAAGGTGAAGATGGATGAAAAAAGTTACCAAGGCGTTGAGTTATTCCTGCTAGATGTGCTAAATGCGCCCAAGTGAGCTAGGAAAAGACAAAAGTGTTAAATTCCCCCTAGGGGTCTGATATGCGCCCCACTTGCTAGGCAATGAAGAGTGAAGAAAAATATGCTAAGTGTTGAAAATCCTTCTAGACCCCCTAAATGCGCCCAAGGAAAGAAGTGATGGTGATGAAATGGCTAAGGCATTGGAAGCTAAATCCTCCTCAGTATGTAAAATGCACCCAAGGATATTGAAGGTGTTAGCTCTGTGAAAATTGTCTAAGGCATGTAAAATCCCTCTGGACCCCTTATATGCGCCCATGCTGGTGATGAGACTTGAAAGTTTTTCTAAGGCATAAAATTCCACCTTCCTTAGAGAAAATGCGCCTAAGTTTGATGGAGATGATGAAATTTTCTTGAGACATGGATAAAATTGGCAGTTGAGGAGTCAAAATATACCAGCTTCATGAGGTTGATAAAAATTGTCAAGGCCAAGCAAGAAAAATATGCCCAGAGTTGATGAATGAAGATAAATTTTGAAGCAAATATTTTTCTAAGGTTAAAATTCAAAAATTAAATGTACCCCTTCGTTTGTAGACA
>VDFB02028404.1:0-13062 GCA_007258455.2 Sequoia sempervirens
CTGCCCTAAAAAGTGTCTAAGACTGTTATGATCAGTCTTGATGCAAAACTTGCTGCCAACGAGATATTGCCTGAATTTAGCTAAGGCATGCATAATCGCGAGCATCTCCTTGTCGTATATGCTATACAACCTCTCGGGTCCTCTGAGCTTGCGGCTCTCATAAACTATAGGGTGCTTGTCCTGCATAAGCACCGCACCAATGCCCTCACCTGATGCATCACACTGAAGCTCAAACGGCTTCGTAAAGTCCGGCAGTACCAAAACAGGGCAAGTGGTCATCAACTCCTTGAACTTCTCAAAACACTCCTGTGCTTTGGAAGTCCAAACAAACGCCCCCTTCTTCATCAAATCTGTCATCGAGGCTGCATGTCATGAATAACCATTCACGAATCTGCGGTAGAATCCACACAAACCGAGAAACCCTCTCAACTGTGTCAGGTTCGCTGGTGTGGGCCAATCAACAATGGCGCGGATCTTCTCAGGATCCATACGCACTCCATCCGCACCGATAATATGACCAAGGTATAGCAATTCGGTCATCCCGAGTCGCACTTGGATTCCTTGGCGTGCAAGGATTCCCTCTCAAGATGCTCAATCTGATCTCCAAATGGGCAGTGCTCCACCTTAAGTCGGCGTATATCGATGTCATCGAAAACCAACCTACAAACCTCCTCGACGAATGAAATACTGTTCGTAATAGTAGTGAAAGGTAGGCGCTGATGAAGTGAGCCAAATGGCATCACCTCTGAACTCAGAGGTACCACAATGACATCGAAGGCTATCTTCTCTATGTCGTTCACCGGACTCTAATCTGATGATACCCCGACCGTAAATCAATTTTAGTGAAGTAACATGCCCCATGGAGCTCATCAATAAGCTCGTCAATCCTCGGTATCGGGTATCTATTTTTGATTGTCCTCTTATTCAGGACCCTGTAATCAATGCACATGCGCAACGTTCCATCCTTCTTCTTCACCAATACAACAGAAGAAGCGAACGGCGACTTACTAGGTCTAATGTGACCCATAGCCAATAACTCCTTAATGGTCTTCTCAATCTCATCCTTCAATCTTTTCGGATGTCTGTAAGGAGTTATCATGATGGGTTTTGCACCCTCCTCGAGCTCAATAATATGCTCTATCCCTCTATCTGGAGGTCTACCTGGCGGAATATCACTGAACACCTTATCATGCTTGACTCTGATCTTCTGAATGTCCGGATGATACTCTGTCTTCTGCTGTCCCTCCGGTAAAGGTGCTAAATGACACTCGGCAGCCCACTCTACCATGTCATGACGCATGAGCCGCTCCATTCGGCGAAAGGAAATTGTTTTAAGGTCGCTGTCCCGTATTGCCTTAAGAATGTGAGTCTTCCCGTCGACCTCAAAGCGTATTTCCATATCCTTGAGACGAAGTGTGACCTCCTCCAGTGAGTGCAACCACTTCATTCCCAATACTAAATCGATGTCTCCCATATTGACAACATAGTAATCTGCCTTGAACTCATAGTTGTTCAAGCGTAATGGAAGATCTCTAATCATGCGTTCGCATCTCAAAGTGTACCCATCTGCCACTTTGACTCTGATGCCCTCAAACTCCTCTGTGATAAGCCCTCGTTTCTCAACGAACCTAGCATCAATAAAATTATGTGTAGCTCTTGTATCCAATAGGGTAATGACCCTCTGACCTGCTAATACCTGCGGAGCCGGGAAAGGAGCCCTCTGGCGAATGCTAGATAATCACCGCCCTCACATTATGCGAGCTTCGAGATACCTCCACTCTACAATAGCATAAGGTCTCTGTCACGACTCATGCAGATGCGCTGATTTTCGAGATTTTCTGATTACGGTCTTCAGCAGGTATGCCCACATAACACGATTCGCCTTGCCCATAGGTCTTAGAGGGCAATCGTGATTGGCATCATACGGTCCCTTGCAGTAAAAGCATAACTTTTTCCTGCGAAGGTCATTCAGGGCCTCACGATCCAAGGGTGGGAAGGCTGATTTACCCTTCGAATCGTTTCTATAATCTGATCTGTTTTTGTTATAATCAGATTTATCATTGTTTTTATTAAAGCCCTTATTATCTCGGAACGATGAAGAACCTCTGGAGTTAAATTTATTTGCCGGGGCTGCGAACTCCATGTTACGTGCCTTCCTCATCGCCTCCTGTAGTGATGGAGGATCAAAGGCTTTTATCTAGCCTTTAAGTGGTTCTGTCAAACCCTCCATAAAGAGAACTACCAACCGCCTCTCAGATATGCTCGGAACCATGACGGAAAGTCTCTGAAAGTCGCTGATGTATGTCTCGAGATTGCCACTCTGCCTCAACTGTGCCAAATCTCTGAAGTAAGTCTTCGGATCCTTCCTATCAAATCTCTCAACCCATTTGTCTGAACTCGATATGGTAATCCTATCGCGTGTAAGCGTCACCATGCCGTGATGCCACCAATCATAGCTACTCCCTCAGTGCGGTGTAAGTAGCGAGGATAAGCGTCTCTCGTCGCGGACGCAAGGTAGGAGGAATGTATCAAGCTTGCTAATCCAAGCTTGAAACGTCATCTTCCCAGCGCCATCCAAGTACCAGATTCAACCTGTTAGTTGCATGTTTGAGGTCATTGTTCTGCTGTCGGGGTCTCCAATCCTGACGAGCCCTATTGTGTTCACGCCTCTGTGTGATAAAACGGTCAAAAGTGATCCGTTCTCTAACTGCAGGAGGTATCAACTCCCACTCCTCGTTTGCTGCCATAAGGTTATCAGCAAACAAATCATCCCGATCCTCCTGCAGCGCCTTCTCGCCGGGCTCACGTCACCGTGAGCATTAGGCCTTGTAGGCCCTATCAATTTGTCGTGAAACCTTTGTCTAAATTGCTTTCTCCGGTGACCGGCATCACTCATCGCCGTCCGTGTGGTGGCCAGTCTCCTCGAAGTCCCTAACCTCTGCAGTGCCTGTGCTACCTGCTGTAATACATCGTCAGATCGACGTTGTCCTGCACGAAGATCTCTGAGTGTGAGTAAGACCTCAGCATCATCCTGATCTCGGTTGTTATGAGGGATATCTGTCCGAGGTATATCTGTTCTCTCAGCCCTATCATTCCTGTCAGCCATGATTTCAGGCTGCCTGCTCAAACTGCGTTGCCTTTCAAGCAAGGCACGTCTGCGAGTGTAGTACCTGTATGTATCAATTTCCTCTGGTTGCATGTGATGGCCAAACCCTAGGATGGCAGAATCAAGCTCTGATACCACTGTAGAAACCCTAGGTTTCCCCCTGTTACTGCTCTGACTGATATTTTTAGGTTTTCTGACGTTTTCTGAAGTTTTGTGATTTTTTTGCAATTTTTGGATTTTTAACAATAAATGCAAAGGTACGGCTTTACCAGAAATTTATAATAAATTCTTAATAAAATACTAGATCTTCAATGTATATGGAAAATGCAATAGAGATAGAAGACGTTTGCTCATTTATTCATATAGACTCAATACAAAATGATCAACTGGCATGCAATAAGAATTAATGATTTTTATTGTGAAAAGAACCTGTATTTTCTTGGTACGGCTGAAGGTACAGAAAGGTACGGCAGAATTAATTAATCCTCTTCTCCTGCTTTCAGATGAATGCATATGTCTCCAACACTGTAGGCGCCTTCAATGAAGTAGGTTTGATGCAAAATAGAGAGGCGTTTCTCTTGAAGGAAGAAAACACGTGCTTGAAGAGGTACGGCTCTGTCAGATCTGCATTTAATGCTGTACGGACTTCTCCCAAAACAATATCAATGTCTCTGAATATGGTGCGCCCAGGTTATTGGATGATCTCTGAATGCAAAGCACTGATGAACTCTGTCAATATTAATTCTTCTGAAGCTCTTAGTTTTCTCTGAATAAGAAAACCTCTGTAGGCAATAAATCAAGTGATATTGCACACTCTCTGAATTGCTTTCCGCTGGAGATGGCTCGTTCTCCAAGGAATCGAACGTGAAACCCTAAGTCTCAGGCTCAGACCAAAAATTGATCAATATCAAAACTCCAATAATCTCGCATTAGGCTCAATTCCCCAAGGCCAGGCCGCACTCAAATTACTGCTGAAAGTCGATTCCCTTGAAAATAGGGGTTTAATGAAATATTCATATTTTAATATTTTCACTTCTCCATAGTTCTCCACTGAATATTTAATTATTAATTAAAATATCAAACTGGCCCCTTTCTTCATGATGGCGCACCCCTCAAGGAATTCACTTAAGTTATAATATTAAATTATAACTTTATATTATAAACGTTAATTAATTAATATTTAATCAATATGATCAAATATTAATATCTCCACTGTTCTAACGTTACTGATCCGTGCGATCGGCGGACTACGAAGTGAATCCCTGATGCGCCCGCGATAGCGCAAAAATACTTGGAGTGGTCCCCTGCTTGCACACTTAAGAGCTGCTAAGAAATAGCAATTCTGCAAAATATCCTCCGTCCCGAGCGAGAACGAAAGACAACTGATCAATCCCTGCTGACTGAAGCTGAGCCAAGCTCCGAAGTGACCCCCTATCCAGTCCATCGGCCTACGAGGGTCGTATGATAGGCCAATCCTGTCCTCTGAGAGATGTCACTGAGAAGGGGACATGACAAATTTTCCCTAAATCACCTAAAAAAAGACCTAAAAAAATTTAGAACATGACAAAAACTTCATGGAAAGGGGAAATACATCATGAAATAACACACACAATATGGAAAGGGGAAACACATCACAAAAATAGAAAGTAAATTTACTCCATCCCCGAAGGAATAAAGTGTTTCAGATATTACCCGTTGTATGGCAGCGGGAATGTATTACAACAATGCTGCTTCTACTTGAAAGGCTTCAATTCCCTTTTGATGGGTATTGTAGGAGACAATTCCTCTGGGATGAAGATTCTCAAATCTTCATACGCCCAAGCAAAGGCACCCTGACAAAAGTCAGAATATGACGCAAAGAGGGAAGTAGATACCATTGAGGCATTAGTTTTGTTGTCATCCATCCTCAAGATGTCTCTGATGTCAAATGCTTGAAACTAGTTGATCGTGTTCCAAACTCGGTTTCTATAATGCCATAGGTGATCCTTTCTAACCTAGAAATATCCTTTGATTGGCTCATCGATCAACTCTACATCCTCTTTAACACATAGGAGTTCGATTCCCATGTCATTGGAATTTTTTAGGCCTAACAAAAGCGCCCCTTTTTCAACTTCAGTGAATTCTAATTGCAGGCAATATGAAAATGGGTACAACTGTCCTTTAGGGGAGATGATTATTTCCCCTGCTCCTAAACCTACAGTTGAACAACCCCCATCGAACTGCATTGTCCATAACTTTGTATCCTCTGTCAATCTATTTTCAAGACAAGAAATGTTCTGGTCTTCAGTTTCTGTCACATAAGTACCAGGACCTGTTTCTTGATATAGCACTTGTGCTAGGGGGTTTGGAGATTTCACCACTATGAATCGGGATTTGGGCTCAAGTTCTATCTTGATTTTTCTCTACTTTATAGGAATGGTCGCGGATGACCAATCTAACTATATCTCACCACCAAGATCTCTGCAGAAGCTCTGGCTTAACGACATCTTGTAGCTGGCTGGAATGTTAGCCACTAGGATAGTCATCATGAATTTCTTCTCCAGACAAGCCGCCAATCTTACTTGAGTGTCCTTCAATTGTCCGACCAATGACACCGACTTAGACTCAAGTGAATAACACTTGTTCTGTGTCTTAGTGCATGAAAGTCCCAATGCATTCATCACTTGTAGAGGCATGGCGTTGTCTAAGGCTCTTGAATCTATGATGCAAGTGCTCAATTTGAATCCTCCTATATACAAAGATATATATAAGGGTTTAGGATTTTCTTCCACTGGAAGCCTCAAACAAATGACTCGAGCAATGTAGGCTGAATTGAAGCCTCTTTCTTTACATATTGTATTATTTTGTCCAGCTGCTCAAGGTGATCATGAAGATACTCCAACTGTGAAATCTTAACCTTGGTCTTCATCATAGAATCTAGTACATCAAAATTCGCAAAAGATGAATCCTGAGAAACCTTGACATTCTCATGTGAATTTTTAAAAGTAGAAGTTGCAACCAATTCCCTAACTTGTCCTTTAGCTTTCTACCCCTCTTCTTCTTCCTTCTGCACTTTCAAGTGCTGAGCATGTGAAAACATAGGCATCGAATATCTTCTGTGATTTATTGCAAGAGAGTAGTGATGGAGGTCTTCTTCTTCAATAATGGGTTCACTTTTAAAGTAGCCTGTAGTAGAGTCGCCATCTAAGTTGTCCGTTTGTGGTAAGAAAACATTTGAACTTAGTGTAGGGACAATACCTAAACTGAGTGCAACATTAGTATATACCATAATCTAGTTCATTCTTAAATTCTCAGGACATGTACCGGTATGTGCATTGGTCTCATGGAAAGCACAAAATACTGCATTTTGTGCAACTTCAACTATTGGTCTTGGTGGAGGTGCTGGCAATCGCAGCCTATAATTATTGAAAGGCTGAAAATTATTTCTCTTAGGCTGATACAACTACTGAGGTTGATAGTATTGTTGAGGTTGATATTGTGGTGGTTGAGCTGGAGGTTTCCCTTGAGTAGGAAATTGCCTCCTAAGGATAGTCATCTCATTAGCTACCTTCTGTAGTAGTGGACCTGTAGAACTTTGAACTAGAGGTTTGATTGAATCCATCTTCATCTTGCCAGAATTGACTATATTATCCTCCAACTCGATGGCATGTTCTTGCACATTCGTCAATTCTGTTTCTTTTGCCATCTTCAGGAAGAAGGCTATCTCTGATGGAAAAACATTTATGAAACAACTCATCAAAATCTCTGGTGATGGATTAAGTGTAGAAGAAAGTCGTGTAACAAGATGATTAAATCTTGCTACAAACTCCCTCATGGGATCATTGTGCTCCATATTTTAATTTGCAAGTTGGGAAACCAATAGATGATTGTCTTCAACGGGCTTGAATCTCGCCAAAAATTTCTCGCTCATAGTTTCCCAACTTATAATACCCGGCTCCAGGTGATTGAACCAGTCAGTAGCATTCCAAACGAGAGGCTCCACAAAGAGGCACATTGTGATGTCTTCATGTGACACGCGCAAGAATATCAATATGCACATTAAACTTAGAAATGTTGATGAAATATTCAAACCCTAGTTCTGGAAATCTTCTCCTGTAAGCATATTTGTGACCTCTGATGTAAAGCCACCTGATAAGCAAACCTTGGGTGTTATTTCACACCTGTAGAATGCTTGAATATGAGAGAAAATCATTCTCCAAGATCAATCTATAGAAAGAAACCCTTGTTTCTCCTCTTCTCAGCCAAAGCCAAATTTTCACAAGTGTTTGAATGATGAATGAATGGTGAATTTGCTTTTTGAAAGCCTTTTATACTTCTCCAATTGGCATGATTTCTAAAGCATTATAAAAGCATTTAATATAATAAATATATTTTCTTTTGTTGTATTAGAATATACCTCAAGTGGGCACCCAATTTAATGACTTTTAAATAACTTGACTTTATGTTATTAAATAACTTTATATTATAAAGTCAACAAGTTATTAATAATATCCACTTTTATATTTAATTATTAAAATTCCATAACTCCATCATTAATCAACGTTAATTAATTCTGACTTCACCATAGGGTAACCCACTACCCACTTTGCCGATCTAGATGCCCTACTATAAATAGTAAGGTTGGCCCCCAACATCCCACTTACAAAAAATAGTATGTATAAACGGAGCCAAAAACCCATGGAGATGATCACCTCAAAATATGCCAACGAATTGGAGAAGAAAACATTGCCAACTACCATCTGGAGAACCAATTAACTCCCCAACAAGGTCCTCTAATTACCAATATTAGCCTACGAGGACCTGATGATAGGCTAATCTGTCAAACACTGACCCAGGCTAAAAAAGGGACACTACAACTCATAAAAAGTATATAAATCGAAAATAAAATATGGCAAAGATGAGAAAAAAATTTCCACCTAACTTACATGTATTTAAGCTATAAAAATGGCTTTCTAGAACCAATTGATGATAAATCAGACAAGACAAGACAGGAAAATATGTACATCAATCATCAACCACACTAATGTGAAAAAAGGTAAGATATGAAGAAGATATTCATTAGTTTTTGTTTTATATAATCAAGAAAACTCAGTAATTGACAGCCTAAGCAAACTCTAAGGTAAGGATAGAATCATACCATGGTGAACAGCTAGACCCCAGTAACGAGCAAGCCAACACCTCTTGAGAACCACTTCTTCCTAATTAATAACTATAACACATTAGATTCTGCTCAAAACTATTAGCAAAAACTACCTTAATCCATAAAATACTTGAAGATAGGAAATAACTATCAAACCATCTCTTCTTGTGTTAGAATCATTCTTTGCATCATAAGCCGTAATGAATTTGCCTCTGCTTCTACTTCTTGTGCTTGTTGAACACTTTCTAATGCTTCACCTTTTACAGTCTGGGCTGTAACAGATCAGTAATGATATTCATTTAGCCTTGAATAGTATCACATAATTAATAGAAACTTGAGCAGACATGTCATCATTGAAATAAAGAACTTTGGATATGCTATAAATCAAGGATGTGGAAAATCTTCCTTCATCTAAATCATTTTTATGTTTTACTATCCACTGTTTATTATTCTGAAATAGGAATTACCTCCACTTCCAAACGAAGAGCTACTATTCTATTATCTTTATCATTTATTGCTTGTTTCTCAGCTTTAAGAGCATCCTGCAAGAAATTTATTTAATTATTACCATGCAACAAAAAATTAACACATTTATGACTATTTACCATTAGGATAGAAGTGTTTGACGTGTCTTATTTCTATTAATGTAATTATTCCCCATAGATGCCAAAGACAAATTACCCAAATCTGCAAAAAAAGCACATGTTTAGCACAATTTTTCCTTTTTTTAAAGATAGTTGAAAAGATTACATCTAAAGAAGACACCAGCAGCTAAATGAATATCTCAATTGCAAGATGCATCTACCTAATCTCTTACAACCTATTCAGTTATCTGCAGCAAGTCAATTATGCATGGATCAGGGACTTGTACTATTAATTTAATAATGAGGCCATACAAAAAAGAGCCCACATTTGTTTAAGAATTTCCCCACTTACATATTACTAAAATTTGGCATCCATATTGGCGGTAACATGTTTCCATTGTTGTTCTATTGGGGAGATCAGTTGCATGAGAATCAAGAGACTGCCTCAAATCACTACAGTAGCTATAAGTAGTGATAACTTTGTGACATTTCATCATTCCTTCTGTCATTTGTATTTTTGAGAAATCAGTATGCTATTTCTGCAGTTCTAGAGATAGAAAAATGTAATTGACCCCCTTTATTCTAAGTTGGTGGTCTTGGTATAGGAAGAGGCATGGGTTAAAAGTTTGGGTCTGTTGGTACATTTTTTTCCTTGTGTATGGGTATGGGTTCATATATATATTAAAATTTTAAAAATTACAAAAACGGTAAAACTCATAATTACCAATAGGAAAAATATTTAAATACCTCAAAGTTTGCAAGAAAAAGAAATTCTCATAAATACAGAATATGATAATTTAATGATTTGTCAAAAGTTAATAAAAAATGAAAACTACAATCAATATTCAATAATTTTCATATTACTTTTCATCAGGGGCATCAAAGTGAGCATTTAGTTCAACTTCATTTAAACCACGACCAGCTGCAGTGCCACTCCCACTAGCCATGTCATATGCAAGAAGTTTCCCCATCTATAGAAATTTCAGCAATTTGTGCAACTAGAGCATCTAAATTGGTAAACTCAAGAGTTAGATCTCAATTCCTCCCCACCCCATCATTGTAATTACTAATTAGGTCTTTTATGTGACAAGAGACACAAGTTTGAGCATACAAAGACAAAATTCTTAGCTTTTTTTGCACCTAATCAGTTGTGCTTAACTGAGTGGATAAATGAGTGTGCACTCCACTTCCACTCCACTCTGCTAAAGAATAACTCAAAACTTGTTGAATTTTCATACAATATTTACAATTAGAAATCATAAATTATAATATATAGCAATGAAGGAAAAATGAGAATTGAAAAATAAAAAGATGCATACTTGAGAGAATAATTATTATAACAAGCTAAAAGTTAATAGAGCCTTAGCCATGTATGTACCAATATTAATGAGCACCTTTCCTATATTTTTCTCAAAGAGCACAAACATCATAATTTTTTGAAGATATGAAGTGGCCAAACTCACTCAAGACAATACTTTGTATATCTGCATTTGAGAATATTCTTCTAAATGCAGTCTTGTAGCTAGCAACAACCTCTTCATCTCTATATGGTGCCACCCTCCTCAGCAAAGAAATTATCTCAGAGCTATAATATTTCAGAGACAAAGGAAATCTTAGGGTATGCGATGGTGTAGTCATCTTGTTTCAGCAGTCAACAATGATTTTTTTCACCCTTTTGAAAACTGCTTTTGTATGGTCAGGCTCCTTGGCTTCTATTATGGTTCTTATTTTTTCAAGTGTGGAGTTCATGTCATCATAAATTTCACCCAAACCTGAACAATTTGTATCAACACACGTAATCATGCTGATGATGGGCTCAATGAAACTCAAAATGTATTCCACACAAGCCCACCACTCATTATCTAGGATCAATGCTTTGACTTTTTGGGCTCTCTCTATATCTGATTGCCTTCATATTTTCCAAAGAGTGTTGATGACCATAGCATCAATGCCTCTCGCACCTTCACAAGTTGTCTCAAGATTATTGTGTGATGCAAATCAAGTTTAGGAAACATAACACGGTGTAAAAAATAAAACAAGTTAAAATATTAAAAAGAAAATGGCATGTAAAATAAGAAGAATAAATATTTAAAAATATAATAAAAAACAAAATTTAATTTTTAATTAACTTCATCAACTCCAAATTAGAGAAAGTCTTTGTTGTACCCCAAAATTAAAAATTTTCCTACACTTAAGACATTTTGAACAAATGAGTAAAAGTCTTGTCAAATTTGTCAAAAAGGTCAAAATTTGGGTTGCATGTCTTGCATGAAGGGTAAAAACATAAAATTTTCAAAATTTGACAATCTGGGTCTGCTCAAAGTGACCTAATCTGCAAAACCCAGATCTCAGTTTTTCATCCCTACTTTTTAGGAAAACTGCTATTTTTAGAAATTTCCTAAAAATAGTAATTTTTTTTGGGTTTTTCTGGGTTTCTTTCAAAACGGATACTGGCCAAACTTTCTAAAAATAGAAAGTTGGTCCGTTAGGGTTCAAACTGATTTTGATTGGCTCAAAATACTTCCATATCAGGCTGGTGTAGTCAGAATCTCAAAAATATCAGTTTTGCCCTAATGGGTCCATTATGCTTTTTCAGAAGCATTTCAGGAGCTCCGAAGTCATCAATGGAGGTCAGTCGGCTGCCAGGTGTTAGATTCAATGATCAAGCATCAAACAGAAGATGAAATGATGAACACGCATGTTGAACGAGGAAGAAGGTGAAAACAGTGAAATTTTGACTAAGTCTGCTTGACTTGGGCGCCCCAGGTGAAGAAGGGCGCCCATCTTTTTAGGGCACCAGATGATGGAATTAGGATTTGAGCTCTCAGTCAAAGTTATTCAGAATCCTTCTAGCTCCGCAGCAAGTCCGGCGATGCAGTCAATGGATCATCTAGTCACCCGGAATTCGAGATCAAATGGAGCAGTTTCAGACAGGAGATAGAATGAAAATTATGAAAATGTCTGAAAAGTTTCTAAGTCTGGGAACTTTGGGCGCCCCAGGTGCCCAGGGGAGCCCAACTTTTTGAAGGGGAAAATCCAACAGTTAGGGTTTGCTAAAGTGCAATCTCTTCAGAGTTCAGTCAGCTTCGCAATGTATATCTTCGTCAGGGCATCCGACTGGTCATCCTCCGACAAATTCAGATCAAAGTTGAGGGTATAGAATGAAGGTTTCAAACTCAGAAGGATGGAAAATCAAAAAAGGGCGAAGTTTGGAGGAGTTGGGCGCCCCAGAAGGAAATAGGCGCCCTTGATTTTGAGGGCTTAAACAGATGAATTTGCCAGTAGAACCTCCAGTGTGACTTCTCTAGAATAGATCAAGCTTTCCAACGAGATCGCCAGCATGTCAATCTGAGTTGGCAGTCACCTGATACAGCAGCTAGAACAGAAGGTCTAATAGAGCCAAAGTTGAAAGTAGAGAAGAAAACACCAAAAATGGCTAACTCTGGTGAAGTTGGGTGCCCCAGCTTGCCAGGGGCGCCCAAGCTTTTGAAGCCTCAAATCCAACTTTCTGACAAAGTTAGTCCAAGGAGACTCCTCTTGATTTCTCTTCAGCTCCGTAACGACCCAACCATAAGTCAATCCGACGCCTAGAACTCCAAATCTGACGAGATCATCTGAAGAAGAGCAAAGATGAAGAAAATGAAAAAAATTCTAAGTCTGGTAAACATGGGCACCCTTGGTGAAGAAGGGCGCCCAAACTTTTGAGGTTTGAAATGATAGAATTTGCAGATACGGCCTCCAAGACCACCTCGTCAGATTCGATCGAGCTATCCAACGAAGTTGGCAGTCAGTCAATCGGATCAGCGTAGCCCCCAAAATCAAGATTTCATCAGAAGATCAAAGGGAAATGAAGAAATTGAAAATCATGTAAAAATGGCTAACACTGTGAAAGTTCAGAACCCCTGGAGGAAATAGGCTCCCATGAATTCGAAGGTCAAAACGAAGTTTTTAGCCAGAAGTGCCTCAAGGGTGATCTTCTCAGAATCAGTCAAGCTTCGCGATGAATCATCCAACTTGTCAATCCGATCAACCTGGAAGCCAGAGATTGAAGGTCAAACAGGGTTCAAAATTGAGGAAAAGTTGAAAAATTAAGAAAATGGTTAAGTCTGGTGAACTTGGGCGCCCCTGGTGAAGAAGGACGCCCAAGCTTTTGGAGGTCAAGATGAAGTCTTTAGCCAAAGTTGTCTCCAGATGGTCTCTTCAGAAACAATCAGGCTCCGTGACGGATCATT
>VDFB02028406.1:0-23054 GCA_007258455.2 Sequoia sempervirens
GATATACAATTGAAGTTTGGAGGGGAACAAGCTTTTGAAAAAGTTAAATTGTTGAGGAGTTTGAGGAAAGAAGAAGCAAAGGCTACATAATTGGGTAGAACTCCTCCATTTGAAACTTTGGTTTTTTAGATATGTGAAGTCTTTGTACATTTTCTTTCATTCTATTATGGCTTGCTTTCATTTTTGTTGTTTTGCATATTCCATGTTGATTATTGTTTGTTTGTCATGTTACAACCTTAGGTTGTCAATGGACATTTTAAATTACACAATTCTATACACTTTCCAATTACATTTTTAAACCACATCTCTTTGAGGCATTTTGTTATTTAACAATTGACTTACTTTGCTTATGCTTCTAAAGCTTTCATTGAGGTATTTTGTCAAACAGTTATATAAACCAGCTAATTGCCTTGTCTATCCTACCAAATTTTCCATACATGTCTCTAAAAATTTGGAATATACTCCTAATGCAGTAGGGGGAGACCTGCAACACACAAACACACAACTCCAATTTGAAAACACAAATTTCAATTTACAATTTCATTAGGACCTCTTCATTCAACAAATTCACATTGTTCCTTGTAACATATCAAAGTCACTCAATCGAGTATAATTCCACTCACACAACACACATCAAGGACCCATTACAGATCCTTTCAACATATCCAACAATCACCAATGCTTGTTTTGTACCAAACTGCACAAATCAAGTTTTCTACGCTTTTAAGGGCCCAAATTAGCCCACTTTTACAAAGGGACTACATTCAAAACTTGTCCAAATCTCCTAAAACCTTGGGGAAGTACTTTATATCTGTCAAAACTTCAAATTACAGCATTAGATTGTAGAGATTCAATCATTTACCACCCAAACCATAAAACCCTCTCCCTAGGCTTAGAAACCCTAGGTTTTATTGAAAGTAGCACTTGCCAAACACTCCAAAACTTGACAACTGTTCAAACAAGCCTTAAATACCTTGCTCATGCTCAATCTAACATAAAATAATGCTTCCAACTCAAAAACTCAATTTCACTCACCAAAACCTCATTTTTCTTAAGGAAAACTCAACATTTCCTCGTTTGGTTTGATGCCCAATCCAAGGATCATCCTCCATTCAAGTTTATCATGGCCTTTTATAATTTTTCCCTCCTAAAACAAACCACTTCAACTTCCAAAACTAACATTTGAAAGAGGTGACTGTTGGTCTCCCTCTTTAATAGACTTTTACAACCCTTCACTATTTGTTAATTTGACAACTTAGCACTTTTTGCACATTTTGAAAATTCTACTACCTAGACCCCTAATGAAGAAAAAATTCCTCAAAAACTATAATCTAGACCTTATGACCTTAAATGGATTAAAAAATTTTAATGCTGCTCCTACACCAACTCCTCCCACATTGATAGCACTGATTTAAACTATTTTGGTTTTCATCTCTATTTCTAAATTACCTCATCAGTAAAGCTACCTCATCACCTAAGTTTTCTATTTATGAAGCCTTGAATGACATATATTTCATTTATTTTAATGGATACATTTTTTGAGGAACTAATATTCGTCTCATTACCATTCTACAGGTAAAATTATCTGCCATGCCGAAGAAACAAACAAGGAAGAAATTAACAAACGAAGAGCTCCAAAAATTCAAAGAAAAGGAGAAATTACAGTTGAGGAAATATCGTGAAAAGAAGAAATTGGAAACGATTGATGAAAACAAGCCAATTGAAGAGGAACCTCAACCATCAAAAGGAGGACAAAAATTGGCAGCACAAAGGAAACGAATGCGAAAGTGTTGTGCTAGGATAGATTCAGATACCGTAGTTGGAGACACACCCTCTACCACAAGTGAATACAAAGGGACACCATTAAGCATAAGAAAATATGGAGGGACACCATCTACCACAAGTGAATATGGTTGGACACCATCTATTGCATCTCAAGTTGAGAGTACATCATCACTTGGATTTGACGAAGAAGGTATGCAATCATCCCCACGTGAAGATCAAGGTATGTCTTCTACTCCACCCTCGATCGAAGGTACACAATCTAGTCCAACTCAATTAAATATTGATGAAATTGCTAATGTTGAGATGTATGTACCTAGGAGAACACCACCTAGAATTTTGCGTAGAAAGCCAAAGTTTTTTATTAATATTGATGAGGATATTTTGCAACACATGGAGGGTAAGATTCCAGAACGCACTTGTAGAAGATATGCTGATAAGATTTGGAAAATATTTTTTGAAATGCTAAATGAGACTGCAAGATGTCAACTATTTGTTCAAATGATGTGGGGATTAAAGTACAAAAACATCATGAAGAATCTTGGGTTGAGAACATCGAATGCATCAAGTGAAAACACTATTGTGAAGAATCTAATGGATGCTTATGAGAGTGTGGGTAAGACCTCACACTCAAAGGATAGTAATGTCATCTGATGTGTCATTACATCGAATTTGGTAAGCTATCAAACAAAGAGATATCTTCTCATTAAAAAGATAAGTGAACAAGTGGGAATTAGTAGAAAAAAATTATCAAAATCTGTTCAAAGGCAATAAAGAATTGAGGGCACCGATTCAAATGAATTATGGGAATTCTCAAGGAGACTGCCACATAAAGATAGAAAAGTTGTTGAAGCATTGAGAACACTAATTGAAGAGTATTGGAAGAATAATACAAGGCCATCTTTGAATCAAAGGGATGTCGTAAGAAGGAGAATCGGTAGTCGGAACCATGAGCCACATCCAAAGCATTTTTTGGATACGACTCAAACCCAATTTTTTCGTAAATTTCAAAATGATTATCCTCAAATTAGTATTTCTAAAAGATTTTTTGAAATGCTTAAACCTTTTTATGTCGAGATAAATCACACATGCACTACTTGTTGTTGTATACTACATACTGAATTCTCTAACCATTATGATGTTTATCGTTCTATATGTTTAGATTTGCATACTAACAATATGTTTTGCAGGATTGTGGCATAGAAGCCCCACCAAAATATTCAAGAGAGTTCTTATCAAAAAAATTATGGGAAATAGAGGATGGCCAAATATTCTACAAGACAACATGCTTGGATGGTTCATGAGAGCGTTGCAGTGGCTTGTAATGAATGCCAGTATGTCAACATATGGAAAGCACAGATGAGGTGGGACATAAACTAGTAGAGTTCGTGAAGTATAAAATAGTGGCATACGCTACAAAAGATGGGTCTCAAGAAAAAAGGTGTGATTTTTTTATTTAGAAGATTCCAGTGTATCAGTTTATGTCCATGTTTCATGAGAATCTAGTGTATGAGTATGCAAGGCATACCCATAGAGCCCAATGGCTAGACACACAATTCAAGCGATGCAAGGGAACCTTTCCAATTGGAAGCATAGTATCATTGGTTGAATTTGCAAAGAACTACACTCTATAGCCATAGTGTGAGGTGCAGTCACAGTATTACAACTCTACATAGGTTTCAATATTTGTGCACATATCATTCATTCATGCAACTAATAGTATAGAGGACCAAAGGAAGGTATTGAGGGAGTATCACTTTTATATTAGTGATGATTGCACACATTCTCCAGAGTTTGTGCAAGGTTTCTTCTAGATGTTCTATAGTGACTTGGCTCAAAGGGGCATAGCATACGGTTAGCATATAATATGGTCGGATAACTGTGCAACACAGTTCAAGAACGCGTGCATGTTCTACTAGTTGTGCATGATGCATCTCACTACAGGTGTTCAACATATGTGGAAATTTTGCGAGGTTAGGTATGGAAAGGGGGAGCATGATGGTGCAGGAGCATGCGTGAAAAGAGCATTAGCACGAGAAGAGTTAAAGTATAAAGACAATGCAAAGTTGACAGATGCAAGATCAATCCTTGAGTGGTGTAATGCTTCGATGGGTCCAGGTAATGAAGATACGTCTTGAGTTCATAGATTTTTTTGGTTGATGGATGATACTAACATTGCACCATATGAGGATTGTTTTACACTAACAGGATCGAGTGAGCTACACTCTTTCCTTAGCTCAAATGTAGGTTCATCGAGTATCGATACACGTAAGATGGCATGCTTTTGTTCTTCATGTACAATGCAAGCCCAGAATGATTATGAGTCAAGGGAGTGGGTTGACAAATGGTTGACAAGTTATCTTAGCCCACTTCACATGTATCGCTCTTTGACGACATTGGAACTAACACAGATGGAATCATTGGTCAACTTTGACCACGTATCAAATCTAGTTCAACCAGGTAATATATCTACTTGCTTAGTTTTTGAAATTCCATATTGTTATCTTACTTTGTACTGTATTTGTAATGTTGACTAATTTCAAGAGATATACCACACATATCAATGCAGGGCATGTTTATGCAGTTATTGCAGATGAAGACAATGAAAACGGAACAAACTATTACTTGTGTCATTGTGTTGAGGCCAAAAAGAAATTGGAAGGACCAGTTATAGATGGGAAAAACATCAAATACCCTATAGGCTCAGTTTTTGTTACTGGAACATGGCTTAGAAGGTACCCACATAAGAGTGTTAAACATTGGGTATTTCAGGACTTTGACACGCATCGTAAGATTCTTCATTACTCAAACCTTGTCATGGAATCCAATGTTTTTTTGACCAAATATGGGGGTAGAACTTTGAACAAGACCTTGTGGAAGGTCCGTGAGTCTGACCATGAGGCAATACTTGACACAATAAAGTGTAGAGTAGACCCAGATGGTTCATTGGATTAATTTTTAAGTATATGCACAATGGTTCTTATTAATTTATATTTGTATCCACGTTAATTTGTTTGATTCCAATGCTATCATCTTATTTTACTTTACGTATCTGTAAGTAACCCGATAAACATTGATTGGTGTCCCCTTGCAGAAAATTTAGATTTATGAGCCATCCAAGAGAATCTCAGGCAGAAAAGCAATGCAACATCCCTATTTTTATGATCTTGACAAATCTCAATTATGATTTTAAGCCATTAAAAAAGTGTGTGCGAAGCTTGGTGAGAATTTCAAGTTATTCATTTGAAGTTAACCTTATCATGAGCACCTATGATGTAGACATTATAAGAGCATCTCGAATTTCAAGATATTCTATTCATGAGAGGTGTTGTGTGCAATAGGTATCTTGGAACTCCTAGTGAAGATGTATGGCCAGGAGTGGCTAAGTTGAGAGACTTCCATGCCTATCTATAAGTGCCTTCCATCTATTTTCATTTCATTTCCATTTTGGATGAGTTGTTTCTTTTGATTCTTTTACTTTGCGTATCTGTAACTAAACTAGTAAAAATTAATTGGTCTCTCCTTACAGAAAATGCTGATTTTTGAGCCATCGAAGAGAATCTCAGCCAAAAAAGCAATGCAACATCCTTATTTTGATGATCTTGACAAATCTCAATTATGATTTGAAGTCATTATAAAAGAGCATGTGAAGCTTTGTGAGGGAATCTCAAGTTACTCATTTGAAGTTAACCTCTAAATGAGAACCTATGATGTAGACATTATAAAAGAATCTCGAATGTTTGAGTGACATTGTAAAATATATGTGAGAACATAGTACCTAAGGCATTGTAAAGATATTTACTTGTAATGATATTTACTGAAATATTGAAATTTGGTGCAGGGGCACCAAGGTTATTGAGCAAATTTGGTTCATGGAAGTCTTTTAAGTTAGTTTTGTGTTTTGAGTTTTGTCAATTGAATAAGGTCAATTGATTTATAATAAGTCATGTTAGTTAAAAAAACAATAGTTAGGCATGATTGGAAAGATGTAGAATCATTTGTAAAGGCTATTTAATGCCTCTTGAAGGCTTGAAAACAATGTAATTTTGGTGCAGGAGCACCTAGTCTCCTAGTTGCAAAATTTCACTTTTTGAAGGTTGATAGGTGGTCAATAGATTAGATTAAGGTATTTTGTGTTTATTTATGCTAAATAAGGTCAATCAAGACCATTTAAGGTGTATTAGGGTGAGTTTTGAGTCTCGGTGGTCAAATGTACAAAAATGCATTCTTGCTACAAAATTATCAATATTTGAATTTGTAGCCTTTTGAAGGAAAATCTTTGAATTTGGTTGTAAATGTGCAAGAATGAGGTCTAAGAGTTTGATATACCATTTAGAGAGCTTGGTTTTCATGGAGTTCCTTTCAAAGCCTCTGCTTTTATTGTTCCTACAGTAAACTGTTTGATAGAGTTGGTGGAATTACCTTTCTTAGTAATCACTATTAGTGAGATTGAGATTGTTAACCTTGAGAGAGTACGACTTGGGAAAAAGGAATTTGATATGGCTATTATTTCAAAAACTTCAAGCAAGATGTACTCCGCATTGACGCCATTCCTCAATCTTCACTTGATGGCATCAATGAATGGCTGAACTCCATGGATATAAAGTATTATGAAAGCAAAATGAACTTGAACTGGTGGCCAATTTTGAAGAGTATTACTGATGATCTAGATAAATTTATTGAAGGTGGTGGTTGGGAATTTTTGAATACGGAAGCTAGTGATTCTAATTCTGATAATTTAGAAGAGTCAGAACAAGGATATAAACCCTTTGATGTAGAAGAGGAATCAGAATCAGATTTCATGTAGCCACCATCAAGAGTGTTACAAGCCAACAAGATGGAGGGAATTCTTATATAAGGATAATTTTTAATGTTGCAGGTACTAACTTTAATACCAACTACAATGGCAACATTGAAATTCCCTAGCAGTATTTATGTTGAGGAAATTTCCTTTAGATGCAAGGATTCAAAGCACATCAACCATGTGGTACAAATGATTAAATCCCAGAGGCGATCTCTAGCAATGAAAGAGTTTGAAAAGGCAGAGAGAGCTACACTAGTGACTCAGTAAAAACTTTAGATTTCAAAAACAAATCCAACTAGGCTGGTAGACGTGTGGATCAGGGCAACATTTGGCGGAAGAGGAAGAAAGTTGACCGAAACTCTAGAGGCCTACCATACTAGATTTTGGTATTCAACCATGAGAGTAGAAGAGAGAGCTGATATTATGTATCAAAACATTAAGCATGCATTCTTCCAACCAGCACAGAAGGATATGATTACTTTGCTTCATTTTCATTTGCATAACCATATCAAGGCGTGGGAACCAAGAAGACCAAGGATGTCCAATTTTATGTGGAGGTAATGGATGTGGTCCAAACTTTAAGAGGGGAAAGAAGGTCAATGTATGATCCTGATGAAATTGAGGAAGAACAAAAAGAGAGGGACAGGAAAAATAAAATCAATACAGATTTTCAAATATTGTTCAAGCGAGTAAGAGAGCTATGGGAGCAGCCTCATCTAAAATATTTTGAACTAGAGTTTGATATACCATTTAGAGAGCTTGGTTTTCATGGATTTCCTTTCAAAGCCTTTGCTTTTATTGTTCCTACGGTAAAAATTTATAATAACCTTCAATGCCTCGAAGGAGAGGTTGTTGGTTGATTTGTAACCCATTTTTGATCAAGAAGAATGTTATTTTCCATAAATTTACTATTTTTTTCTCACTTTTCTTATTGTTGTACAACCTGTACGAATGCTAAGATGATCTAAAACCTATTGGATGTTGTAGATTGATGAATTAGCTTTCATTTGCACCTTTTTATAGGTTCTAACTCTTTGTATAGTGAAAGTTATCTTGTTTTTATTGCTGCTACCTACTTTCATAGTGTTCTTGGATTGAAGGGTTTCATGATGTAATTTGACCCCTTCCACTTTTTGTGCCTACTGTAACTTGTGGAATGGGTCCTATAACTTGTAAAATACATGCCTAACCTATTTATAATTTTGTGGAGCCAAGGTTGGGTGTTTGGGATGATGTTCTAGGGTTGTAGCAGGGTATTTTCATGATGAAAATGAGGGTTTCAAGTGGTGTTTTGAGAAAATGTGGGAAGGACTATCTATGTAATGTATTATTCACCATGTGCAGGGTTTGGTAAGTGTGTTTGGTGCTTTGTTTGGGTCTATCAGGTCCGGGAGATAGGAGTTTCATTAAAACCCCAAGTATTTTGCTTGAAATCAAGGGTTTGGTGTATTAGGGGTCTAGAGGTCTTGGACCTGGAAACAAATCATGGAATTGGAGGTTTTGACACATAACATATTGTTGTTTGAGGATTTTGAGTGAAGATCTAGTGTTTAAAAGGTAATCTCTTTGTAAATAGGGCTAATTTAGTAGCCTTTATGCAAGGTGGTCTATTGGATCTTAATGATGGTACAAAGAAACATGGTATGATCTCTTGGGAATTTGTCTTAGGGTTTGTGTTAAAGCTTGATTGATGTTTGGTTGGCCATTGGATGACCTTCTCTAAAATATAAGCCCATTTGATGAGATTTGGAGACTATAAGCCTATTGTTGTTAGTTGATTCAATTTGGGTGATTATGATTTCAAGGTTGGTTTCTTGTTGAGGTCTGATTAGTTGATGTTGAAAAGAGTTCCTCCACCTTGAATTGAATCAACAAGCTCTCTAACATAACAAACCCCAAAACCCTCTTCTTTGACAAGTTAGGCAAGGGTTTATTGAAAACCCATATTCGAAACCTTCCCACAGCCAACCAAAGCCTAAAACACCTTCAAAAAGGTTTGGACAAGCTTAAAAGTTCAAGAGAAATCCCTGCCCCAAAGATTTCTTCAAACCCGAGCAATAAACCACCATTTTCCACTAAAAAATGCACCATTTGACATCTAGGACATCACCTAAAAACCCTCTATTCGCCTCCCTTGTGCACAAAACTTTGCACACATGTTTTATAACCATAAGTAAACCTTTCCATCGAGTTATAGAAGCATACAGTGGGTGAAAGGCTTAATATGACATTTTAATGCACTCAAAACCTTTAAAACAGGGTATACAAACCAACCCTCAGTAATTGGCTTCTAAAATGCACAAAATGACTTGAAATCCAACCAAACCAAAACTAAAATAGAGTTAAGTTTTCTTCCCACCGAATTCCATCAAAAAGAGAGCACAATCACCCTGTATGAAACTGTACAATTCAATGAAACATCAAATCCCAAAGTGCAAAAGGGTAGCAATCTTTGATGGGGTATTACTCAGATACCATGGCACTTACAAAATTTCTGTCTGAACCTATGGAATCACATTGGGCCCCTCTACAATAATCTCTGTCAGTTTTTGTTATCTCAGAGTGGTTTTCTTGTGGTGTCCAATTTTCAGTTGATGGAAAAAGTGTCAAATGCAAGTAGTGGAAAGTTGCAAAGTGGTGCAACTTTCGTTTTACAACTCGTGTGACCAAAAAAATTGTTCCAAAACATACGAATATGTATGTTTACGCTAGTAATGGTCCTCTTTCACACCCAAACAAGCGGAATCACTCTGAGCTACGTTCAACCGGATCGATCCTTTAAGGGTCCAAAGTACAAAATGGCTGCAAACTTCAAAATGTTGTTACTTAGATACCGTTATGCTTAGAAAATTATCATCTAATCCTATGGGATTGTTTTGGGCCCCTATGCAATAACCTCTCTCAGTTTTTGTTATCTCGAAGTGGTTTTCTTTTGGTGTCCAATTTTTAGTTGATGGAAAAAGTGTCAAATGCAAGTAGTGGAAAGTTGTAAAGTGGTGCAACTTTCATTCTGCAACTCGTGTGACCAAATGAATTGTTCCAACACATCCAAATAGGTATTTTTACACTAGGAATGGTCCTCTTTTGTACCCAAACAAGCGGAATCGCTTCGAGCTACGTTCAACCGGATCGATCCCTTAAGGGTCCAAAGTGCAAAATAGCTGCAAACTTCAACATGTTGTTACTTGAATACCTTGACACTTAGAAACTTCTCATCTGATCCTATGGGATCATGTTGGGACACTCTACAATAACCTCTCTCAGTTTTGTTATCTTGGATTGGTTTTTCTGTGGTGTCCAGTTTTCAGTTGATGGAAAAAGTGTCAAATGCAAGCAGTGGAAAGTTGCAAAGTGGTGCAACTTTCGTTCTACAACTCATGCGATCAAACAAACTATTCCAACGTGTCTGAATAGGTATTCTTATGCTATGAATGGTCCTCTTTCACATCCAAACACGTGGAATCATTTTGAGCTATGTTCAACCGAATCGATCCCTTAAGGGTCCAAAGTGAAAAATGGCTGCAAAATTCAGCATGTTGTTACTCGAATACCGTGACACTTAGAAACTTCTCGTCTGATCCTATGGGATTGTGTTGGTCCCCTCTACAATAAGCTCTCTCAGTTTTTTTTTTAATCTTGGAATGGTTTTCCTACGGTGTCCAGTTTTTAGTTGATGAAAAAAGTGTCAAATGCAAGTAGTGGAAAGTTGCAAAGTGGTGCAAATTTCGTTTTGCAACTCGTGTGACCAAGCGAACTATTCCAACGTGTCTAAATAGGTATTTTTACAGTAGGCATGGTCCTCTTTCGCACCCAAGCATGCAAAATCACTCTGAGCTACGTTCAACTAGATTGATCCCTTAAGGGTCCAAAGTGCAAAATGGCTGCAAACTTTAGCATGTTGTTACTCGGATACCATGATGCTTAGAAACTTATTGTCTAATCTTATGGGATTTTGTTGGGCCCCTCTACAATAACCTCTCATTTTTTGTTATCTCAGAGTGGCTTTCCTGTGCTGTCTAGTTTTCAGTTGATGGAAAAAGTGTCAAATGCAAGTAGTGGAAAGTTGCAAAGTGGTGCAACTTTCGTTTTGCAACTCGTGTGACCAAATGAACTATTCCAACGTGTCCGAATAGGTATGTTTACGCTAAGCATGGTCCTCTTTCACACCCAAACACGCGGAATCGCTCCGAGCTACATTCAACCGGATCGATCCCTTAAGGGTCCAAAGTGCAAAATGGCTGCAAACTTCACCATGTTGTTACTCGGATACTGTGACACTTAGAAACTTATTGTCTGATCCTATGGGATCATTTTGGGCCCCTCTACAATAACCTCTCTCAATTTTTGTCATCTCATAGTGGTTTTCCTGTTGTGTCCAATTTTCAGTTGATGGAAAAAGTGTCAAATGCAAGTAGTGGAAAGTTGCAAAGTGGTGCAACTTTCGTTCTGCAACTCGTGTGACCAAACGAACTGTTCCAATGCATCTAAATAGGTATTTTTATGCTAGGCATGGACCTCTTTTGCACCCAAACACGCGGAATTTCTCCGAGCTACGTTCAACCGGATCGATCCTTTAAGGGTCCAGAGTGCAAAATGGCTGCAAACTTCAACATGTTGTTACTCGGATACCGTGATGCTTAGAAAATTTCCGTCTGATCCTATGGGATCATGTTGGGCCCCTCTACAATAACCTCTCTCTTTTTCTTTTTTTCTTTTTTTATCTTGGAGTGGTTTTCCCTTGGTGTCCAGTTTTCAGTTGATGGAAAAAGTGTCAAATGCAAGTAGTGGAAAGTTGCAAAGTGGTGCAACTTTCGTTCAACAACTCGTGTGACCAAATAGACTGTTCCAACGCGTTCAAATGGGTATTTTTACGCTAGGCATGGTCCTC
Source organism: Sequoia sempervirens (assembly GCA_007258455.2). Taxonomy (NCBI): domain Eukaryota; kingdom Viridiplantae; phylum Streptophyta; class Pinopsida; order Cupressales; family Cupressaceae; genus Sequoia; species Sequoia sempervirens. The sequence continues at coordinate 11,475 of VDFB02028406.1, forward strand.
TTTCACACCCAAACACACGGAATCACTTTGAGCTATGTTCAACAAGATCGATCCCTTAAGGGTTTTGTTATGCCTTGCATAACCACCCCATTTTATTTTGGAACAAAATGGGTCCCCCTTGTCTTTTTCTTGTCTTTGGGTCTTAGGAGTTGTTATTTTTTTATCCTAAGTCTTTCTTTCTTTTGCTCTGTCGGAAGTGGAGCTTGAACCGAAACTGGACTTTGAACTTTTCCAAAGTTCCTAGTTCGGGTTCCGTTCCGACTCCAGGTCCGCCTTCCTTCCTTGTTCCTTTCGTTGTCTGTCGGTGTGTTTTGTGCTCTTGGGTTTGTTATTCCCTTGATTCGTTTGTCTTTTTGCTTGTGTTATGTTTGACCTCGAGCGGAAGCGGAACTAGAATTGGAAGTGAATTTGGAACTTTTTCAAAGTTTCGGTTCCTGTTTCCGTCCCGATTTTGACTCCGCTCATTTGCTTTGTAACTGTTTGTTTCCGTTCGTGTTTGGGCTAGGTCCGGTTTTTTTTTTGGCCCAAATTCCCTTCATTTTTTGTTTTTTTCTTGGTTATTGTACCCTTTGTCAGGACCAAAATCAGAGTTGGAACTAAGCTTGGAACTTTGTAAAAGTTCTAGTTTCCGTTTTGGATCCGAACCCACCCCTGTTTCTTTTTGTTGTCGGTTCTTTGTCGCGGAACCAGGACCGGGTTTGGAGTTTGATGAGAAACTTGTCAAAAATTTCTTGTTTGGTTTTGGATCCGGGTCCACGTCCGCTCTATCTTTGGTGTCCACGGGAATTAACTATTTGTTTGTGTTGTTCGCTCCGCTTGACCTACCACCTTTATTGCATTAATTGTAGGTTCTTCACACGCGCGAAATCATTTTTAAAACCACAATTAAGGTTAACTGGCTCATTATCCTTGTTATCTAAATTGTTTTAGCAAACCAGAGCTAGAAGAACTTTGAGAAGAGCGATTCGATTGCGGAGGTGTGGTGATTTGTGGATTTCTTTCAAGTTTCGATCTTTCCTTATGGGCGTTTTGAGGTAGGGTCTCTTTTCCTTTCTTTTCCCATTTATGCTTTGTCATTTTGTCTTTGCGCTTTGCGTGTTGTTTTCTTGCGCGTTCATAGAATTATTTTTTGTGAATTTTCACCTTTCTTTTGGTTTTGTTTTTGTCCTTCTTTGTTTTCCATTCCGTTTTCTTTCTTTCCATTTGTCGCTTTCTGTTTGTTATCGCTTTTGTGGCAGGTACTCTTTGTCGTGCCGTAGTTTCTAATTAGGGCTTCTGTTTACTGAGGTTTTCGTACTTTAAATGTTTTAAAATCTATTTGGGAACCCTTTTGATCTTGATTCTATGCCAATTTTGTGATTTCTATGATGGGTTTGTGATGCCCTAATTTTCTTAGTTGACGTATTGTGCAAACTAGGGTTTGCTCGATAACCTTTACACAATAGTTTCCTCTAAGTTTAAATTGGTCTTTGTATGGTTAAGGTGTGGGGTTAAGCCCCTCTATTTTGGATTTCTTTGTAAACCATGTGACTTAGATCCTTAGATTTATATGACCATGTCTTCAAGGAAAGTGCTCCGTTTTTATGTCAAAATTGGTGGAAGCGGACTCGGGACTGAACTTGTCTCGAGGATGTTTAGTATTGGGATTCATTCCTAAAATGCTCCCGCTTCTACTCATTGATGATTTTGGTCTTCACGCTTGTCCTTAAGCGAAGGCGGAACCAGAGTGGAGGTCAAACTTGGAACTAGCGATTAGTTTCTGGTTCGGTTTCTGTTTCGGTCCCAGTTTAGGTCGTGTCCTGGTTCTAGTTTCAATCCCGCTATGTGTTAAAATTGTGTCATATTCCTGATTCTTCTGTGACTCCGCTTCCGATGAAAGTGAAATTTGGCTTAATATGAAGTTGTCCTAAGGAAGTAGAGGATGGTATTACATGATAAATTGATTTTATGCTTTTGTTCATCTAATATAGTAGTTTATTGTAGAGATTAGAGGATGTCGGGGGCATCAAAAGAAGCTTCTCAAAGGAGCCAACCAACAAAAACTTCAAGACAAGGAGTTAAGCCAAAGAAGGTTAAAGTAGAGTAGCTCCTACTCTAAGGTATACACATAGAGAAGCTACTTTCACTGCTAGCAAGGTTTATTTTGAGTGGGCAGATATTGTAGATACCAACTTAGGCCCTTTCAACTATGAGGAGTTAGTGGATGAAATTTTTAATGAAGATGTTACACCAAGGGCAGAAAGGATCGTCCAATCTGGACTAGCACATGTTGCTATCTTCCCACTGTCTGTTCAATGTCTGGAATTGATATTAGCAGCAGCTAGGGCCTACAATCCTGCTACTAGGAAGTGCGTGGATTCACAGGGGAATGTTATCATTGATTTAACAACCCAAATGATCAGGTTTATGTTTGATGCACCTATTCCACAAAATTCTAGGCAGCTAAATGAAGTAGAAGCATTGAAACTTTACAGTGACAAGAAAGAAGCCAACAGATCCCACATGAACAAGCACCAGATGAGGGTAGAGAAAAAGTCTTTGACTAAGCTTCCTGACCAGCCTAAAAGGGCAGACTTTGGAAAGGAGATTGGGGACATAATCATGCTGCTCTTTAGAGTATTTGGAAAAAGAGATGCTTCACAATTTAAATAATGGATGTTCCCATTTATCCAAACTATATTGGATGGCAGAAAATAGTTTGACTAGCCTATGGTGGTGTCACAAAGCATACATAATCAAATGCTAAGAGTGAGAGAAACCAAGAGTTTCTTCATGACCTCTTATGTGATCTATGTAGCTGTTAGAATGGGGATATTTCCTAGATTGAATACAATGGGCATATTGGGAGAAGCTCAAGGACAGAAGAAGGTGTGGGGGATCACTATAATCAACTTACCTTGCAAGCATCAGAGTCACATTACAGGAGGGTTAATGATGCATTTCTTTATGTTATCATTAACAAGCTCACTGGAGATGCTGGGTACAAATTGAGTAGGGAGGCAATGGCCTTCATCAATGAATGGGGACATTGGTTTATTCAATACCCCACTTTTATTTACTTTAGATTGGGAGGTTTTGATGGTCATCCCCACTTTCTCCCTAGGTGTTGTAACAATAGAATTGTGTTAATGGAATTCATTTATCAAGCTCTGGCTGTTAACTTCAAATTTGGCACCAAACATAAGAATGGTTGTCACAAGTTCCCCATGAAGTTGGGTGAGTTTAGCTATCCACACATTGTGGGAGCTAAGGATGTTTGTGATGAATTGATTTATTTGAAGTTGGGTCTGTACACTTCTAGGAAGCATTATGATCCCAGACACAAGATGCAGGCTTTGATTCCTAGTCTTTTTGATAAGCATTTTAATTTACTGGAGGATTTTTGGATAGATTTGAAAGATGAATATGATCTTAGGACGAGAAATTATGAAAGATTACCTATCCCACTCATGGTTGAGTATGGGATAAAGGAGGACATTCCAAAGACATTGTATGATGATGGGGTAACTTTGGATCCCAAATATGATACAAATAAGATAGGCACCAAGGATCTTGATCCAATAGATTGGAATGCAAAAGAGTCTATTGATATAAATGAAATTACAAGACCAGTTTTGGATAGAAGCATATAATGGGTTATCTTGAGGGTTAACAAATTAGAGGCTCAACCATCCAAGAAGAGGAAGGCTACAAGTACCACTCAAGGGTACAAGAGGACACATAGAAGAATAGCTCCTAAGGATCCCCTATAGTTCTTCCCTTCTAATGCTAGAGAGGAAATTCAAATTCCTACTCAAGATCCTTCAGAGACACATGAATAAGAAGTGGCAATAGAAGCTGGTGCCTCAACATCTATTGCAGCAGAAGAATCTACTCAACCCTTGGTCATAGAGCAACCAAGTGATGGAATGCCTATGGGAACCCTCCATAAAGAAGCTGAGTTGTTGAAGGAAAAGGAGCCTGGGATAGAAATTCATGATATTGTAACAGATTCTGAGGCTACCCCATCCCACAAAGGGACTCATGTGGTGGCTTCTCTTGATGGAAAAAAAGATGCAGGGACTGAGCATGTTCTAATAGAAGAGGATCAATGGAAACTGTTTGAAGATGCTAAGAGGGAAGTAGATGCCAAGGCACAAGCTAAGGAATTGGCTAAACAACAAGAAGAGGCTATTAAGGCACAATCTGATGTATTAGCCAAGCAACAAGAATTGAAAGCTTGAGCTACTGTTGATAAATTGGCTAAGCAACAACAACAAAAGGAGCAGGAGCTCGGAATGAAAGAGTAAAGAGATAAATTGGCTTTGCAGTAGAGGATCCATGATCTTGAGGAGGAAAAGGCCAAGCATAGAAGAGAGAAAGAAGCCCTTAAAGCCAAATTTAAGGCTGTGGAGGAGGCCCATAGGAAGAAGGAAGAACAAGAATGCTTGGAGAGAGAGAAGGAGGGTGCAGAGCTTGCTCTACATGAGAAGAAGTCCAAAGGAGCATGGGACTATGTTGAGGAATTGAAGAGACAAAGGGACCGGATGTTAGAGGAAAATAAGTTGAAAGAGGAATGTCTAAAGCAAGAGTTGGAAGCTAAAATATTGCAAGAACAAAAGGACAAGGAAGAGGCCGAGAAACTTGCACAAGAAAAAACACAAAGAGAGCAGCAAAATGTGCAAGAGGTTGACTCTCAGCCTGAGAACACAATATTGCAACCTCTATTTTCTACCACTGTGGCTTCTTCTTCAACAAAAATAGCTACTACTCCTACAACTCCTACATGGTTAAAGCTTGACTTGGAGAAGAAACAAATAGTTCAACCTCAGCCTCTCAATTGGGATGAGATGATGAAGGAAATTGAGGAGAGACCCAAAAAGAAGGCTAGGGTTCTTCACTCCACCAAACTTATAGACACAGGAGAAATCATTGCTGAATGTGCAATACCAATGGTGGATAAGAACCGAGAGGATATGCAAATGACTGATTATCAATTGGGTACGGTGAATTTGGGAAGACCTATAAGAAATCAACAAATGAACTTAATTGATATTGTAGCTTCCTCTACCAAGTCCAGGATGATCAAAGAAAAACAAAAGAAAGATGAGCTTAAGGCTCAATTGGATCAGTTGCATAAGTTTTTAAAAGATTTCTCAACTCCAATTTCTCAACAAGCTGCTGCTCCCGAATCCCCAATCTTATTGACAAAGAAGGAAGCCGATGACTTGGTGCAAATGAAGAGTAAGGTGGGGACGCTGGAAAGATGGATTGATAAGCTCAATCAGGAGGTTGATGAAGTACTAACTGATCATTTTAAGATTCATGAAGCAACACTTGATTTGGCAGGAGATTTGAACCAACATGCTAAAGATCTAGACAAGCAGGATGAAGAGCATAAAGAATATGTTAAAAAGATTAAGGACATTAGCAAAGTGCCTAAGTCAAATCTACTTGAGCAGTCAATCCTTGAAGAGGGTAATGTGGATTTTATTGAGAAGACTGTGAGGATAATAGGATATAAATCCAAGTCTATTCATGAGTATAAGAATGAGGTTCAAGAGATGAGTAAAAGCTTGAACCAACAGATTGATGAATTAGAGGCAATAGTAGCTATATTGGTCAATCTAGATACCTCAGTTAAGGAGGGTCTTTCTTTGGATAAGATGAGGGAGAAGTGGATGGGTAGATTTGAAAAGGTGATGCAAAAAGGGGATGATGGAGAGGATTTGTTATTGGATAGATTTATGGACATCAGGGAAGAAGCAAAGGTTGCTAGAAGGGAAGTGATCAAATTAAAGGAGGTATAGGGATTGGTTTTAGCAGAGTTAAAGAGGGTTAAATGTGAGGATGATTGGTTGGATGGGCTTGATTCGGATACCCTTCAACAAGTGTTCTCTAGTTACGATGAGTACATCCTTGAGCATGCAACGTAGGAATAAGTTGGCAGCAGAACACCTTCTTCACTTGACACAACATCTTCTCTCCTTTTTTGTAGGGTTTTGACATGAACTTGACTTTAGTTCCATCCTTTAGTTTCTCCTACTTTCTTGGGCATCAGAATTTGGTGCAACGAAGCAATCCATCCTTGTAACTAAAGATTAGTAGTCCAGTTCTTCATTCAGTTCAGGTCCCTTGATTTGTGGATTTGAGTTTTGATTGAGAGAAGCTTGCGCTTGGCATGTTTATATGTATTCTTGAGCTCTATTTTGTAAAGGTCAGCTGATTGAAGAAATTTTAGCCACCGAATGATAGCGAATAGTCATTATTCTTAGGTTTTTCATTGTTTTCAGCAAGGATACTTTGAAAGTTAATTTGATCTTGGTTACAGTTTTTACAGTTTTATATACAAGTTTTTCACGTTGTTATGAAGTTTGAGCCTATCTGCTAAGATTAGTGATCCATAATCAATCTGTATGCTAGTGATTTGTTGTGCCTAAATGTTTTCTATTTGGTGAAAATCAATAGAGAAAACCGGATTTAAAGATTATCTCATTGAATTATATGTGAATGAAATTGTTGTTATATCTATTTGATCTGTGTTTTGATGATGAGTGGATGGTTTGTCTCAAATTTTCTGAAGTAAGGTTTAGTGAATAGTTGTGATTGTTGAATTAACACTATGGATGTATGCAATAGTATAGATTATTCTATGGATTGCATCATGCCATGGTTATGGTTGGATGAAGAAATGCTCATTATTGATATGCATGTCTAGATTTTAAGTAGTTTTATCAATGATCTTCTGTTTCAAAGCTCTGATCTATCTTTTTGTCTTTATTTAAACCCCCCAAACATAGGTTAGTTGATCTAATGTAGTTTTGTTCCTTATTACCAACAAAAAGCCCCTTGCATATTATAGTTACATTGACCATTGAGCAATATCAACACAGCTGAGAACCAACTACCAGGACCTTGGGAGTTAGATTACAATATGTTGTCTTTCTTTTTTAGGAGAATTAGAATAGTGATATTTTGTTTAATGTTGTTGTGTTGTTTTGAACATCAACAGGTTCAAGTGTAATATGTTGAAATAGGCCATTCCACCTATTGTTCAGGCTATGTCTCAATGATATGGGCCTGATGTAAGTAGGATAGGGAGTAGGAATAAGAAAATACCATTGGTAAAGGCATTGGAAGAGATTACTAATGCTTCCCTTGTTGAAAATTCAAAATTGAGGCCCCATAAAAATAGGGCTAGAAGAGGTGAAAACAAGAAATTGCTCGAAAATAAGTTAGAATAGGTTGGAAATAGGGTGATTTTGTGGAGTTTGATGTGTTCAAAAGGCCTGCAAGGACAGGGGAGGTCAAAAATATGTTATGACATGATGCCCTAGTGGGGAAAACAGGGGTTTTGAATGAAAAAGAGAGGTTTGAGGGAGTAAAAGTGGGTGAAGTCAAGAGGCAGCATAATTTGGTGGTCAATTAAGTTTGTGCAGGCAGAATGAAGAGTGTTGGAATAGGTTTTCAGGTTTGGGTTCGGGTTCAGGGGTTCAGTTCGTTTTGGGTTCGTTGGTACAAAAAACATGTAAAAACTATATATATATATATATGCAGCCTAGAAGCATGAATTAGGATTAGAATATCACTTAACATCATATAAACAACAAAACCACCATAAACTTGAATGTCATTTAAAACATGCATGATAAATATTCATCGTTGAAACTTGAATTGTGGTAGCTTGATATAGAAAGTCTATTGATGCTAGGGTTTAATTTGTATGATTTGAAAAAAGAAGCCAACTGAGTAGAGTTATTAGCGTTCTTCATAAATTATAAGAATTTGTTTAGTACACTAGCCATTTTGATGTCTTCTTGCAGTCTCAAACATTATTTTGTATCATTGTTACATTGGTCTTGAGAGTGGTAGCTTAATATAGCTCCACAATACAAAATATGGTTTACCTGTGCAATGTAACAATGGCATAGGCAGATTTTTCTTTCAAAGAACCAAAGGGTGACTGCACAATTAAAGTGTATAAACACATATCTTTTTCTAATATCAAGGATACTTTTTGAAACTTCCATGCATTGCTAATCTAAAAGGAAAAGTCTTTTGCCTAATCTATATGCAACCATGCTTTTGACATTGTCAAAAAGAGCAAAACTTCTTGAATGATGCAAAGGCATGGCCAAGCAATTCTAACTCTTCACACGAGAGGAGAGATGTTGGAGAGTACATCAAGTCAGTGAGAACATAAGTGTAATGTTTTTTAGTTTGTATTATTCCTCTATTTCTCTACAGATGTGTGATAAATTCTTAGTTCAATGATGCAGAACAATTTTTGAAAAAAGAGTTGTGTCACAATCCGCTTTCAATCTAGCAAGCAAAAATGAAAGCTCAACCTCTTGGAATGAAAATGCTTGTTTTCAAAACAAATGAATAAGAATGAGGTAGTTAAGGTGTTTGAAGTGATTTAGAGGTCACTTCTAGGGTTCCCTTGGGTGTGGGTCAAAGTCAAACTCCATAAAACATTTAAAAAATATTAAAAAAAACACTTTTTTGGATGCCTAGGCACGTGGGTTCTGTCTTGGTTTGCTTGGGTTCTGTCTGGGTTTTGCCTGAGTTCTTCCTGGGCGAACCAGACCCAAAAATGAAGGACCTTGGTCAAACCCACAGGAAAACCAAACCAAGACCCACACCACTTGAGCGAACCAGGACCAGAACCAGGGCTAAAATAGAAGAACCCGGTAACATAGATAATGTGTCAAGAAGTTGACTGCTTCATCTACTCTGAATATTATGTTTTGCAAGTGTTGTGAAGATTATGTATCCTTTGCTTAATTGAGTTGTTCCAATCGAAGGATTAAATATATTGGAATCTTTTTATCAATCATTTCATGGAACACCAATTGAAAATGTGTTTTTTTCTTTTAGATAAGGTTGTTTACTGTCAATCAATTAATTTATTCAAGAAAAACCATGAAGGACACAATGATAAATGCTAGGGCTAACCAATTAATAAGTATACACGTGAATAATTCAAGCATGTACATGTCAATAAGGGAAGCACAATTAGTCACAAACATGTAAGCCTTGAAGTATACACACGGATACATAGTATACACAACTTAATACAAAGTATATGCACGAATACAAGGTATACACATGAAAACACGTAAGTTGCAAAGCATACATTGGAACATACTTAAGTCACAAAGTATACACATAAGTTGTAAAGTATACACTTGAATACACGTAACTCATATCTATTGAACCATGAATTTATAATGCAAATATGGACACCATCGATAAAAAATATTTGTATTGACCAAATAGCTATGTACGCATACATCAATATATGTCAATATAAGTATAAAATATAGGTACAAAATAGCCATATAGGCTTATGAGAATGCCATATAGGCATACAATGTCAAATATATCCAATATAAAATATGTACAAAACTGCCATGTAGGCATACAACAAAGGGCTCTGGAATCAAAATTAATTTCTCTCCATGCTCTGGAAATAAATTCTTTCCCTTTGTTTGTCGATCTGATGGTGATAAGTCCATCACTCATTTCTGCTGTGCTCGAAGAGTGCTCCTACTGCTCCTCCTAGTACTGTTAAGTTCTTGGTGAAGTTTTAACTATTACAATAAGAAGTAAAGACATTAATATATATAAATTACATTATATAAAAAATAATATATTTAACAAAATAATCACTTACGGCTATCTCACGATCACTCTGCACGATGGAAATATTTGCACGCCGATGCTGAGGCATGCTCAAGCCCTGTATAAACCATCCAAATAGAAATTAAACTATGAATCAATAATGGTTTGATTTTTCACTAGAGCTAACATCTATAACAACGAATGTAAATTGAAATTTAGTAATTTGCCTCATACCTTCCTTGTTAGAGCCATCGAGGATTGTATAGCGGATGAAACACCAATATCCATTTCCCTCATAACATTTGGAGGTGTTTTCGCCACCAACATCTGAAAATAAAACAACAAATTATCCAATCACAAAAAAGTTACAATAGCGATCCATGTTATGACTTATAATGTATGAGATCTAATGAACAAAATTTTGAGTACTTATTAAACTATATATTTCTGATTATCATGCTTACTATTTTCCCTATCCATATCTTGTTCGAAAGGACATGTTTTTAGGATTTTACCCATAGAAGCAAGCTGTTGAACTGTTTGATTAAATGCTTTTGTAGACATGTACGATAATTGTGGTGGCATAGAGAAGGCATTGAACTATTTGAAAAAATGCCTTAAAAGAAATGGGGTCTCGTGGTGATGGAATGCCATTACAAACAAATGCACGTCATGGTATTCCATCACCATAAGACCACATTTATTTTAGGCATTTTTTCAAAAATTTCATTTCCTTCTCTATGGTATTATTGCTTACTATTATGCTTTGATAGATATTTTTCCAAGCATCCATAGTTTGTTGGAAAGCACCTATTTTAGGGTTTGAGCCATAGCAGCAAGGAAGTGAGTACAGTTTGATAAAATGCTTTGGCGCACATGTATGAAAAATGTGGTATCATAGAAAAGGTGGTGAGTAGTTTGAAGAAATGCCTTGAAGAAATGTGGTATCATGGTGATAGAATGGAATTCCATCACCATGAGACCACATTTCTTCGAGGCATTTTTTCAAACTACTAACTGCCTTGTCTATGCTATTGCTTACTATTATGGTTTCATAGATTTTTTCCAAGCATCCATAGTTTGTTGTGCAGGTGCACCTTTGCAAGCACATGCCTCCATGTGAAGTAATTGCATCACTGCTTATGTTGACTTTCTAAACAACTATATTGGAGTTGAAATTTTGTCATCTATCGACATCTAATTATTAGTTATGGAATGTGAAGTAATGCTTTGAGTTTGAATGATGTGCAATGCAACATAACCAACGATATTAAACTACACAAATCTATTAAGTACAATTCATTAGTTAAACTCTTTATTCTATTACCTGTGTGTAGGTTTGAGTAAATCCATTGGCACTGGGAGGTGTTCCCTTGAAACCTCCAATATTACCCTGTTCAACATCCAAAATCACATATTAAAATACCATTTGTAAAACAATGCTATTAACATGTCATAAATTTATAATTGTTTACTAGTTACATACCCCACCAATAGGTGTACTGCAAAGTAGGTGGAGGGCCGTCGTATCTAGTCTCAACACTGTGACCTTGCAATTTTATTAAAATCATAAAACTAAATTAGTTAATCTTGCATTTCAAAATCAAAATTTAATAAATTAAATTCAATGAACATGCTAAATTTTACTTGAGTATCAATGCCATACGTATCATGCAAAATGTTAGCCGCCCTCTCCATCTTCATAGCTGCATATGGATCCTAGGTAGTAGCCTCCTGAGTGTTGGTGGGGTCATATGAACAAGAGTAAACCCCACAAGATTGACACACATGGGTTCGAAGGCCACCACTCGAAGACTCCCACGGATAGGCCCCATGGGAATATGGATGGTATGATGGATGACACTTGGGGTCAAAGTGTTGATTTCCTGCAATGTCTCTACGTCAGCACTCTTCTTTGTGATCATAACAACGTGCTCATCAGGCAGCCTCATGAGAGCTTGTCTCCCTTGCCAC
>VDFB02028407.1:0-29437 GCA_007258455.2 Sequoia sempervirens
TATGCATGCATTCTCTGACATCTTCAGTCGCCTTTCTGAAACTAGCTGAAATAACTGAAATATTCTCCAACTTAGCCGCCACAGGATCTCCTTCAAGGCTATCACGAATCAGCTTTTCGAACTCAGCTTGTACTTATTAAGTGCAATATACGTGCCATCTTCAAGAAGATAACGACACGGAATCTGAACAACAAAACCACTAACAAGCACAAGAGCTCCAACAACATCATCTTTCATTGAAAACAACTTGGTAGAAACCTTTTCACATATCTCCATTTTGAAAAGGTGCTGCTCCCTCCAAGTAAAAACTTTCTCTTGATCTTCGTCAATCTCCAAGGCATCATATGCAACAGACAACTGGGACACAAGAATTCGATCCTTGGCTAAACTCTCTGCAATTGAAACCTCGAGCAACTGAATATCTTGACGAAGTTTATGTGCATCACTCCCCAACTGACACAAATCCATAAGAAGACGCTGACCTGTAACAACTAAACTTTCAATCCAGTTATCTAAAAGTCTGCCATGATTGACTAACTGATCCAACTTTCGTTGTTCTGTAGGTGTATTCTGAGGAAGAACAGGCGCTCTACTTGAATTTCCGTGAACAAGATCAGAGATATATCGACGAAGTTGACTATTTTCAGCCTTAAGCAATGCCTTATCCTCTCCATCCTTCGTGATGCGCTCTTCAAGATTATTGGTGACAATCTTAAGAAGGCTCACGTCTGTTTCTCGAGTGGTCCTGCCAAGATTTGCCTTAGTGAAAGTAAAGTCACCAACTTCGACTTCATATAGGCTCTTTCCCTCTGGAGGAATAGCAACTTCTATAACAATCTCTGATTCTGGAGTCTTCTGAATATGCACCTGCTTCTTAATCTTCTTGTTCGACCTTTTCTAATAAGGTTCACCGAACTCAAATAAATCAAGGTTATATGAACGTTCCCGCCTCTGTCTCCCCAAAGACCTCTCGAGCCAACAAGACTGAACAATATTATCAATTCGAGGAGAGACTGTCCCTGATGTATCAACTTGTGGTGGTTCAGTTGTCTCCGATCCTACTCGAATTGGTATCTTAGGCTCTGAATCTATGTCAATAGGTTGCACATGTGGTAAACTAGAAGGTGAAACGTGAGGCTCAGCCTGAATGACTGTCTCTACTGGAATCTCAGGTACATTCTCAACTTGCTTCTGCTTCCTTTTACCAGTAGTCCTCTTTCCCGTGTTTCCATTGAGTCTAACTCCTTCAGGAGGAATCACAATAGCCTTGACCCGAGGCCTTGACCTCGAAGTAGAAGGTAATGAAGAAAAATTTACTGGCGGCTCCGTCACAGGAACTGACTTTCGCTTCCGTTTACTCTCCAAGAACTGCTTGCTGATCTTGATAACCGATTTAGATACTTCCTCAATAGAAGTATTCTCTTTAGCGTACCAATCTGGTGAAGGAAGTGGTTGCCGAGCAATTTGATCTCTGACATATGAATTGAGAAGAACTTCTCCATCATCATCTGATAGACCATCAACATCCTCTGATAGGTAATCAGAGAGCTAAGCAATAGTGAGTCTACAATAGTGACGACGACGAACCTCGAATTCATCTTCACAATTAGCCTAGAAATCTTCAAGTGCTGGCTTATGTGCAATCCCTCGCTCTAACCTGTCTGCATAATGACCCAAAGGATCATAGGAACGCCTCTTGGTATGAGTTTTAAGCTTGAATCTTTCTATCTCGGTTGACATATGCTTAGCATCCGTTGCCGTGCTGCATGTGAAAATTCCCAATCCAAATGGAAAAGTAGCCGTAGTCTTATGACGATTGCGAAGAAAGAAATGAACATGTTGCATCTGTCTGAGAAACTCCATGAAGATGATCTTATCTGAAGGGTACCTCGGCAACATCAGAGGCTCTCCAACATATCCATAAACCCGGATGTATGTGAAAGTAGGGAATTGGATAAACCAATCCGCCCAAGTCTCCATCGCTGATTTTGCCTCGGTAGAAATACGAATGTGCATTTCATTATCAAGATCTCTGACTGTCCTCATAGAAAAGTGATCATTCACTGCTCGGAAATCTTGTTCAAACTTAGAAAACTCCAACTGAGAATAGTACTCATGAACACGTTGAACACCAAGAGTGCCATTAGTTTTTAAATGCCTGTAGCTGCCTTGAAATGCAACTAAGTAGACCAAGTAGGACACCATACGAAACTCGTGAAACTTGAGAAAATCAGTAATCTGCTGATGTAGGCAATCACTAATCAACATAGCCCAATCAAAATGTTCTGTGCCATCAAGAATTCTGGAAATAATGTAAAACATCCATGACCGGAAAGTGCTAGCATCTTCTTGACCTGTAACTCGATTGAGCAAAGTTATCAAAACAGCAACCTCATCCTTGAATTCACCACGACCAACCTTTTTAGGCATATTAGTCTTTTGAACTTTCAGCCATCTCTGAGCCACCTTTCTCTGCGAACGTTCTCGATCTCCATCCCATATCTTCTCACAGGCCTCAATAACCACAGTGAAATATCAGAACGAGGAGGAATAGCAAAACATTTCTATATATCCTTCGGTTTGAGACTGCAGACAACCCTCCCATCAACTGATCTGATTTGTCGTGAAGATGAGTCATAATGCTTGATACAAGCAAGAATGAACTCAAGATCGAAAGTGGTAACAGGAATAGATGCCGCTGCCAGCAATCCGGAACGCTCAAGATTTCTCAATAAATTGCTGCTAACACCCTCCAGACTACTCAGATTAACCACTGGATAAACATGATTTAAGTCTGTATCTGAAGTTTTGACAAAATTATGCATAAGAGCCGATTTGGTCTTATAATCAATGAGATTGAACTGCATTTTGAAAATGAAGACTTTTGACTGTAAAGTCGAATATACTCGAACAACTTTCTGGAAAAACTGAAAATCTCTAGACAAGGCTAAAAATAGCCTATGGCGGGAAAAAATTTCGAAATTTTTCTGAAACGTGGGTTTTGTGCAGAATCAAATTCCAAGGCAACCCAGATAGCTTGAATATCGAAAAAATGTGTTTTAGGCCCACATGCAAAGAGATTCTTGGAAAAAAGCACAAAGCTTCAGAATGAAGACTACGGGGCAATTTTCTCGAAAAAATCTAAGACATGGGTTTTGCTGCAAATATTGAAGTATGCGAACCCAGATGATCAAATTTTGAAAATATGCTGAATTTCTTTGACATGCGAAGAAAGTGCCTAAGATGAGAAATAGAAGAAATAAGACAGAAGAAAGAAGGTTTTATTTGCTCTGCTTCTGTAGAATTTGCCTATCTCTGTTTTTGAACTCGATGAAACCTGCATGCAAACTGAAAACAAAGTCTGGAATATTCTTCTTTTGATCAAACTGAATCTGTTGCTATGAAGAACGCTGAAATCTGACACCTGTAGCACCTTTAAATTGCTGCTCGCTCAAGAAGAATGTATATTTCTAAGCTTGTGATGAAGAAATAATGGACACCTAAACTTGAATAAATAGAGTTTCATCACCAAAAATCGTAAGAAGTGCATGCAACCTTGAAAATTGCGCTTGGCTTGTGATTGGACCTCAATTTAGTTAACTGAAACTAAAATGAGCTAAATAAAGCATCATGCTTTAGTCGCCTTATTCAGACTTCAGTTGCAAAATTCTATTTAAAGCATCATGTGAATTAAGCTTCAGTTGACAATTCATATTGAATTCGCCATACTTCACATGCTTTAAATTCATGCTTTAAGAACTAAAGTGTCCCTTTTAGAAACTGAAGTTGACAAAAAGTGAAGCGCCAACTTCACAAAATCTTCACAACTTCAACTAATGCGCCATGCATGCAAACTCAAGTTGATTTTCAAACATGCACTTTAGTTAAGTGAACATGCAAACAAGTTAACTCAACATGCAAAGTTAGTTAACTGGACATGCAAACTAGTTAACTCGACATGCAAACTAGTTAACTCGACATGCAAACTGAAAGAACACTCAACATGCCAAGATATGAACTGGAGATGACAACCCAGAAATCGTTCAGTCTAACTAAAGTCAGAACTCAAGTTAGGGCGCACCAGTCAACTTCTTTCGAAAACTCAACTTTGACCTCTCTAGGCGTTTTCCAGACTTAGCCAATTTTGATGAAAATTTGGATTTAAACCTCTTTCGGGACCTCTTTTCATCCCCTGACACTGGCTGACTGACTCCACCGATTGGCTGGCTGACAGATGCATCGCAGAGCAGGACAAAAAGTGATCAAAAGGTACCTTGAGACTGAACATCATAAAACTAAGATCTGAAGGGTCAAAAAGCTAAGCGCCTTTTTCAAAAGCTGCTCTTTTTCTCAGACTTAGTCAAATTTTCTCATCTCCATCTCGTACGAAGGGAAAAAACAAATCCTTCATAACTTCTGACTGACCAATTTTTAGGACTGGATCACAGGTTCACTGCGGAGCTGACCTCATTCGACATGACAACTGCAAAGGCACATTTCTCCAGAAAACATCATCTGAGAGGTGAAAATCAAGGGCGCCTTATTGAAAAGTTGCGCCTTATTGAAAAGTTGCTCTTTTTCCTCCAGACTTGGCCATTTCTGGAATTGACCAAAATAACATTAAAACTCCGACTGCAGGCTGCTGAATCATCTTCTGATCTGACGGAGACAGGTGACGGAAAGCTGAACGTAACACAGACAAACTGAATATCTGAGATCATCAAAAAGAAGGCATTAAAGACTTGAAAAGCTCAGGCGCCTTTCTGAAAAAGTGCTCTTTTGCTTTTTTCCTTGATATTTTGACTAAGATTTGACCCTATGTTTGACCTCTGGCTCAGGCACTTCTGCAACTCAGATTCACCCACCGACGGATGCATCGCGAAGCCTGAACAAATGTGAGATAAACATCTTAGGTGGCATTTAGTCAAAAACCTTCATTTGACACCTCAAAAAGATTGGCGCCTTTCTCAAAAGTTGCTCTTTTTTCCAGTGTTAGCCAATTTTAACTTTCCTCTCGTTTTGCGCTATATCTTCCATAACTTGCACAAAACAGGTCCGTTTGACAGGCTTGATAGCCCATTGTGAAGCTGACGTGATGCCGGACAAATGCCTGCTGGAGGTGACAAACCCTAAAAACAGGATCTGAGCCCCTAAAAGATAGGGCGCCCTTTTGAAAATATGCTCCCCTCTCTAGAGATAGAATATTTTGATGATTTTCCTTCAAATTTTCACTTTTCTTGAATTTCCTCAGTAATAGACTGACATGAAACTAACACCAACTCCATATTTAAAAAGCCAAAAATGACCTTCTGACATCACTTTAACAAGATTAAGATTCAATTAAGCAAAATGCCTTAGTGAAGCATTTGGTTTGGGTACAACACATACAATGCTTCAAATGGGGCCATCTTGATCGCTGAATGATATGAATTATTATAGGAAAATTCCACAAGCAGAAGGTAATCCTCCCACTTGTACTGCTAATCCATACAGTATACCCTCAAAAGGTCTTCTACAACCTGATTCACCCTTTCTGTTTGACCATTTGTCTCAAGGTGGTATGCATAACTTATATTTAATTGGGTTCCAAGAGAGGTAAAAAGAGTTTTCCAAAATCTGGAGGTCATCCTTGCGTCCCTATCTGAGATAATCTTCTCAGGAACACCATGCAACCTGAAAACCTCGTGTACAAACTTTCGGGCTATGATGGGTGCCCCATCAGTCAAGTTACCTGGAATAAAGTGTGCCACCTTTGTGAGTTTCACTACCATGACTAAGATTGTATTATGCCTATTCTTGGACATAGGTAGTCCTTGTATGAAATCCATACTGATAACTTGCCATTTCCATTCAGGAATTTCATGAGGGTAAAGTAGTCTTGCTGGGTGTTGATGCTCAACTTTCACCCTTTGACATTCCAAACATTTTTCCACATACTTGGTGGCATCCTTCTTCATTCCCTTCCAAAAGTATAAAGGTTTGATTTCAGCCATAAGCTTTGTCACCCCAGGGTGTCCTAAATGTGGTGCATCATGAATTTCCCTTAAGAATGTGTTCCTTAACTCTCCTAAGTCAGGAACATACATTCTTCCCATATATTGAAGCAACCCATCCAATTCAAATCGAAACCCATCATATCTAGAGTCTTGGGGGTTGTCCAATGGGGCTTGCTTGACTTGCATGTAGTATTCGTCTCCACTGGACTGTTGTAGCACTTGACTACGGAAACTAGTTCATACAAAGATCATGGAGGAAACATGACTCCTTCTATTGAGAGCATTTTCCACTCGGTTCTCTTTTCCTTTAATATAATTAATTTCAAAGTTGTAGTCGGATATTAACTCAAGCCATCTTCTTTGACGAGCATTCAAATTAGGTCGAGTGAACAAATAACGCAAACCCTGGTGATCTGATCTTAATTCAAAGGGTTTACCCAACAAATAATGCTGCCACATCTATAGCGCATGCACAATTGCCGCCAACTCAAGGTCATGAGGAGCATAATTCTGTTCATAGTTCTTTAGTTTCTTGGATTCATAAGCTATCACTTGCCCATCCTGCATGAGTACACCTCCTAATCCCTCATATTGTGTCTCAGTCAAATATGAATAAATGAACTATGGAGTTTGACTATCAGATCTGTATATGCTTCTTCTTGAATACTATCATAATATATGCCATGTATTGAGTTATATTTGACAATATGGAACATATGTCAAATTGGAAATAAACGAAAAATATCGCTCCATCTTGGAAGGGATTTTACATTATCAATCTAGAATTCATTATTAATTTAGTATAATTTCTTATGCGTATTTTACTTCTAAATTTCTATTGAAAGATTTTGTGTTATTTGTTATGTGTGTTGAAGTAGATTAAATTGCTTTTAGCAAGTTTGTAGCTTTGTTGGCGTAAAAACTAACACCTCTAGAGTGCAGGTTTGTACGGACAGCTATGCACACTGCGTAATGAGTGCTCTTCAAATTAGGAGGGGAAGCTCCCTCGTAGTGCTGGAATGCGTGGAAAAGAAAAGTAATCTAAGTCCTATCTTTTTGTTCTCAGCTGGAAGAGGCACAAGGTTAAGAAAACCAAGAACGTTGTAGCTAAGGATTTTCGGTTTCGCAGATCATTAACTACAACTAAGCTAACTACTTCAAATCTATCCAGTTTCCTCAAGAAAACAGAGCATGAGGAAATGGAGCAGGAATGATTATCGACGATAAGCCAGTACGGACTCACAACGTGAAGGAAAGGTGGCACGACTATCTGCTTGTTTGAATAGGCTTATTGGAAACAACAATATACATAAACTAAGTACAGATTCTCAACTTGAAGGAAAGGTGGCACAACTATCAGCTCAATCTGAATAAGTTTATTATTCACACACATCACACGATAACCAAGTACAGATTCTCAACTTGAAGGCAAGGTGGCACATCTATCAGCTCAATCTGAACAAGTTTATTGAACACAAAACAAAGTCGATCTAACTAAGGAAAGAATTCACCATTATAATTGCATGAAACCCAAGTGGCATAACAATTCATCATAATAGTAAAAACGCATGAACAGATACAGAACGAGCAATATTGAAGGCAAGGTAGGGACAACATATATTTCTCTCTCGTGCAAAAGTTATGTACAAATGTGAAAAAGATCTTATTTATAGACATCGAAAGGTGTAGGGAACCCTAAAATCACCTTGAGTCAACTACAGTCTTGCAATGCATGCAAGATTTATTGCTAAACCCTAATAAAAGAAACTATACAGTTAACTAGAAAACTACCATCAGTTAACCGAAACATCTAATCTAAAAATGGACAATTGTGCAAGCATGCACGTCCTTATTGAAAGCAAGTTAACTAGAACACTACTATCAGTTAACGTAAACCCTAAATACAACTCCAAGTGAATAAAGCTAATCCCAGAATAGATATGCATGAGATGAGACAGCAAGTTAACTTGAAAAGATAACACCAAGTTTAACTTCTGTGTTTAATGTCTATTCTGAGAGGTGGGAACTGAAGTGTACTGGCCGTGATCTCGAACAACCAATCCCTCAACAAGATTGTTAACTGCATCAACATCTGAATGTTAACAACTTGAGCAATCTTGGCAATCTTTGCACACTCAAACTAGCATTTCACTGACTAGTAACTTTGGCGGCTTCATAACTGAAGTGATGGCCATTATCTCTTCTGCAACTTGATGTCTCTGACGCTTCTCCTTAATGAAAGAGTGTTGCATGACGAAACTGTGAAGTTTGACTGTGCACACTTTGGTTGTGAGAAATGCAAACGAACTTGTTGCACATGCAAAATTCCAACGGTTTCAACCCTCTAAACCGGCCTTGGAAGACAATCAGCCATACGAGGCATGCAACCATATGGATTTGAGTAACTGCGCCTGTCAACCCTCTGAAAGCACTTGATACAAATCGGTCTCAGCTTTTCTGATGAAATCGTGAATTAAGACCGATTTGGTCTTGAATTCAGTCTACGTGAACTGCACTCTGAAAAACTCGCCTGTTGACTATGAACACGGCAATATTCTGACAACTTTTCTGGAAAGCTAAAAATAGCCCGCTGAGACTAAAAATAGTCTATCGAAGGGTAATTTTCAGCGAAAAATCTGAGATATGGGTTTTGTCCAGAAGAAGATTCTAAGACAACCCAGATCGTTAGAAATGCGAAAATTTGACTTTTACTCGACCATGCAAGGAATTTTCAGTTGAGAAAATTGGAAACTCGAGAATTGATGCTCTGGAGTAAATTTTCCTGATAAATTCTGGCACATGGGTTTTCTCGAGGAAGCTATTCTGAATAGACCCAGATGATTTGTTTTACCAAAATTTTCCAATTCTTCAAACATGCGAAAGAATTTAAGACGAGAAATAGAAGAATTTGAGAAGAAGAAAGATGTTTTTGATGTTTTCCTCTGCCAAAATCGCCACTCTGCCTTGAAATTCGCTGATAATTCTGACCATAATGTTGACTGCAAGATTTAAAACCTCAACTGAAATAGAATGATTCTGATTGGACCCCCTCCAGTTACGCTGATACTGACTCAGAATCCAGAATAAAATAATAATAAAAATGTTCAGTTGCCAACCACATGCGAATTTCATCTTACAACACAAAGGGGCGCCAAAAATAACTAATTGGACAAAATCGCCACTTTTCATACTGACATGCAATTTGAAAAATTAAATATTATTTTATTCAGTTGACAAACCATGTAAAGCATTTGAACTCGTCCAACAGACTTCACTGATTTCAAAAAGTCCTCATTTGACCTCATAGGCATCCATTTGCTCAAGATATTACGTTTTTTGCTGACTTCCTACTTTGTAGCTGACTACAAAGTTATAACTGGCCATATTCAACACTGATTTTCGGGTGACTAGATGATGTTGAGACTGAGCAAGTGTATTCATTACGAAGCCTGCAAAGCAAGGAAGAAATGTCTCCTGGGAATCATCACTGCAAAATCCATCATTTAACACCTCAAAGAATTAGGCGCCCTTGATTAAATTGATTTTCAGGTACCAGACTTAACCATTTCTCCATACTGCCATCTGACGCTTCAAACGACTGTTGACAACGAACGGTGAACCCTGCTGATTGGCTAACAAGCTTACTGCATGACTAGGGGTATTCCGCATCCAACGAATATACGCAAGGCATCTGAAAGCTGCATTAAGGACCCCTAAAGTAAGGGCGCCCCTGGCCTAAAAAGGCACAAACACCATTTTGACGAAAGTACAACTCTCAACCAGATGCCCTACTTTGACGTCTGATATCGGGAGCTAGGGTGACCTGATTCGAGTACCGTCTGTCTCTACGCGTAGCCAGAAGGACCTACGAGAGACGTCTCTGGAGGTGACGAAGCAAGAAAACTGCTTCTAAGACCTCAAATAGAAAGGCGCCTTTCCCAAGATGGAATAGACGACTAGACTTGGCCATTTTCTGAGCTGTCTTCATTTTACAGTATTTTGCAAAGACCTCGCACGTACGAGCGTTTGCCAAATCCTGAAGGCTGACAGCTGGGCTTGTTGGATAACTGGAGTAATTGCGCACAAGTCTCGTGAAGACTTCGAACGTCAATAACCTCATCTAACAGGCCTAAAGGCTAGGCGCCCCTGGCCTACAGAAGTACAATGAAATTTACATTTCTCTCCGCCCGCTAAATTACGTGCCTGGTAGAATCTCTGCCACGATCTTTCAGAATATCGGATTAACAGGAAAGTTGGTGCATCGCGAAGCCAGACTAGAGTAGCATAGATGTCAAGAAGACCTCGTCAGCAAATTGTATCATCTCAGAGGTCATCTTGAAGGGCGCCCCTGAGCTACACGGGCGCAATTTCACCATTTGAAGAATTCCTGTGATGTGAGCTCTCTTTGTAATCTCATCTTCTGACGTCGACTGTCAGAGCTCTGGGACTTGGATGACTGCATTTGATATCTCGTCGGATAGGCAGCCTAGTCGTGAAAAGATATTATGCATCTACAATCAGGAATACCAAGATCTAAACCTCCATTAAGAAGTGTGCCCTTGAGCTACAGGGGCGCAAAAACTGGAAAAAGACAGGCTTCTACAATCTGTAACTTTTGGAATCTTCAACTTCTGTCGCCAGTTACCGGAGTTACGAGTCTCGGATAGCCTCGCAGGATAGCTCATCGGATAACTAGGGTAATCCTGAAAAGATTGACTATGTTCATGAGCATTTACCACAAAATCTAGGCCTTCAAAAAGAAGGGCGCCCCTGGCCTACAGGGGTGCAATTTTGCTTTTCCTTGAGAAATCTTCAAAAATTGACCATTGAAATCCTCATCTTGGTCATTGAAATGACCATACAAAGGTATAATCGTTGTCGTGAAATGCTCCTCCATTGTGAAATGCTTCGTTCTGAGTCTCTGATTTAGGTTCTGATCAATGGATATTGCCTTTGACTGACAAAACATTGACAGAACTCCATGCTTGATATTGCCCAAAAACTTTATTTGACATTATTTTAGCAAGATTTAGACTATTTTAAGCAAAATGCCTTGATGAAGCAAAAAATTTGGTTTGGGTACAACAAGCTTTATATTGCAGGTTTGTTCAAAGTTGAGATTGTGGCTTTGTGCCAATCCCTTAATCTAATTTACTCAAAGATTTGTGTCCTTGTGTTTAAATTTGTCCCACTTTGTGTACTTGCACTGCTTAGTCCTTGTTTTTAGTTGAACAACATAAGTGTGTAGTCATGGTCTCCAAACTTTCAAGCTTCATTATTCATACTATAATCTTATTGTTTTGTTTGTTTTTGGCCCTGAAGAAGACAAATGTAGAGATGCTTTCATTATTACAAGAAGTTCATAGAGAATTTTCATAACCTAAACTCTTAAGGATAGTGTAGTTATGTT
Source organism: Sequoia sempervirens (assembly GCA_007258455.2). Classification (NCBI taxonomy): domain Eukaryota; kingdom Viridiplantae; phylum Streptophyta; class Pinopsida; order Cupressales; family Cupressaceae; genus Sequoia; species Sequoia sempervirens. The sequence continues at coordinate 11,407 of VDFB02028407.1, forward strand.
AGAAACTATCATCTTTCTTCCCGATTAATTCTTGAAAATCCAGTTCTGAAAAAAATTTACGATAATCTTAAGTCTTATCAGCATAGTTTTATCACCTTGTGCCATCTAACCTTATTGTAATGTACCAGGTTGTTTTCTGCCTTCATATATTCAACTTCTTGTGATTATTTGTTAAGAGTTGACTATAAAATGATGGATCATGAGTTGTCTAAGCAAAATTTGATTATGTGGTTTTTGACAGAATACATGAACTGAAATTTGAAATTCCAAAAAATAATTTCAATAAGGTCTCAGTTGTTTCTAATCAACTGATATGTAGGATACTTTATCGAGAAATTAATTATATCAAGGAAGGGCGGAATGCTGATAGATTCAGGCGTGACTTCCGTAACATAAAGTGGGTTCGAATACCTGTATGTTTCTGCATACCTTTTCCCTAAATTTTCTTTTAAATTCATACTAATTACTGAGGTCTGGGGGAAAACACCTTGAGGATCCTGCATGGTATCCATACACTTATTTTCTCTATTTTGCACATTGATTCTGAATAATAGAACTTGCAATACAAATAGAACTTGTATTGGAACCAAACATCATTCCAATTGGTAAGATACACTAAAATATAATGTCCTATCTAATACTTTGTTTTTCTGTTCTAGGCAATATATTGGGACTACACCTCAGAGAAGGTATTGACGTTGGAGTATGTTCGAGGTAAGTTTTAGAAGGGCACTGTATTTAATACTTCTGAACATTTCCTGTGAATAGCTTCCCCACTAATTTAAAGCTTACTGTTAAGCTTCTTTATGTTGGCTTCCTTGATGCCAATCTTATGGAGGCATTATTTTTTTGAATCAAGTTTTGTGTGGGTCACTAATTCTAAACCCTTGAATAGGTATCAAAATAAACAACATAGATCAACTTGATGCTAGTAACCTGAACCGCTCGTTGATTGCTAGGCGATCCATTGAGTCATATCTGCTTCAAGTAACATCTTCAAATCTCTGTGCTTTTTGTGACTTCAATATCATAAAATGATTTTAGAAAAAAATATATGACAAGTTGGAGGCAGAAAACAAATTGAAAACAACTTTATCTGGAGGACTTTTAATAGCATATTTGAAAGAGTATTTTGTTTCTTTTACTTGCCTACAGTTAGATTATTTGGCAACTTTTTTGTGCTCCACTGGTGTAGAAAACCCTGAATTATTTTCTTTTGTTTGATATTCTATTTTTTGTTTGTCTAGCGAAAACATTATGTGGTGTGATATTCTTTTTCTTATTTTCAAACTAAAGAGCTATCCAAATATCTTTGCAAGTGATCAAATAGAATGTATGGCATTCTGAGCGAATTTCTTTTAGTGATATTTTGGTAGGCTTAATGTCAAACCACGTCCTCGTTTATAATTTTAAGCAATAGAAAACCAGGTAACACTGAGATATCCAATTATGCTCATAGCATTTGAACATGATGGCATATTTTATTTGAATAGGACTCTGTTGTTCAACACAAAAATCTATTATTTTATTGCAAAAAAAGTTGATTGATCCTTAAATCAAAATTCTAACGACCTGTTTCATCATTGTGGCTGCAATTTATTGCAGATTCTAAAGACTGGATTTTTTCATGCTGATCCACATCCTGGAAATCTAGCAATTAATGTAGATGGTTCACTTATTTATTATGATTTTGGAATGATGGGAGAAATTAAATCATTCACAAGGGACAGGTTACTCCAAATGTTCTATGCAGTTTATGAGAAAGATGCAAAAAAGGTACTCTTATGGATGCTGAATTTCTATCATACTGTATAGTATATACAATTCATCATGTGCACTAAGTAATCATTTCCCAGGATAAATTCAGTGTTAGTCAATATGAAACTTTTGTTGAAGGTAAAACAGTCAATAGGAAGATCAGGCAATAGTAAACTATTTTATGAAGAGATTAAATTTCTATTTCTCTCTTTACCTTTTTTTGATACAAAGTACCATTTCTGCATACCTAAGTATTTATTAAATTTTTGGTTTGAGGCTAATGCCTCAAGCTTGCCCTGTTTCAAGCCACATATCATAAATTCTTGTTAGAAATTAACTGTTCACGGTCTTAGAAAAGAATAAAAACATGCAAAGGAGAAAAATGTTGTGGGAATTGAGTCAAAGTACATGAATATTGATGGGAGTAGCATTCTTCAGATTGTAAGTCAAATTTATACCATTTAAAGATATTTTTATATATTCTTATACCATGCAGACACTGCAGATTCTACTTCATTATCCAAGCAGTAAATTGATTGTTCCTTCTGATTATGCATATGAAGAATCACAAGTCATAAGTTTAAAGATATATTTTCATTGAGGAAAATATCTGTGAAAACTGATTGCCCACATAAGAAAAATCTGTATAATTGATGCCTAAATATGAGATTGTTTGAACTTTGAGTATTTCCACAAGCTGCATCAAAATGGTACATCCAGTATTTCCAAATAAAATCATACTGAACTTAAATATGATTCTCAGACATGAGGCAGCAATTTAATTATATGACAATTGGCTATTGTGTTTTAACTGCCTTATCACAATTCCGTCTCCTTAAATTTTTATAAACAAGCTATAAACATTTTGATAAAATATTTGTTATTTTAAAGAAGTTAATTTCATGTAAGCTCCCAATTTGAGGATTTAGATCTTCATATTTATTTAATGTTCTGAAATATCAATATACATTAATTATCTCTTGAATCTTTTTCAGTAAATACTAAATTGATTCTATGCAGGTTATTCAGTCACTTATTGACTTAGGTGCACTTCAGCCTACTGGAGATATGACATCTGTATGTTGTGAGCCATTTTTTCGTTTAAGGAAAATATTGATTAGTTACTTTAAAGTTTTGAAACAGCTTTGTGATTTTGAATAGTGCATTCACAGGAATTGGCCAATCAAAAGAGCCCTGCCAAAAGAACTTAGCTTATGCATTCGAAGATTTATGTATGAACTATGTTTTGTAGGTAAGACGATCCATACAATTCTTTCTGGACAACTTATTGAACCAGAAACCTGACCAAGAGGCAACCCTATCTGCAATTGGGGAGGTATGTTGAAGGATAAACATTTCGTAATATGCTGAGCTAAGTTTTCTTTGAGTTTTGATGATTGTTTGATGAAATGCCAATTATAGATAACCAGTCATTTATGTACTTGCAAGTAGATATGCCATTTGAATCAATTTTAACCACAACTAATAGTGTGTCACAATATAAACATATGAATTACCAAACTATACTCAGATATGCAATACAGAAACTTTATTCAATTCCACCAATTTAATCAGCTGGGGATAATTTGTCATATATATATTTCACTGAACCATGGAGTATAATTATCTGACCCAATACTTGAAATGTTAGATTTTTACAACTTTCTGGAAATCATCTATATTATATGGTCTGCTAATATGTCAGCACTGGGTCCAACAACTGAGACCTCCTCACTAATACTAATTTACTCCTTATGATTGGCAATGGGCATTGTGGGACCCAAAATCCTACTGTATTCCTCCATGCCACCTTATGTCAACGCTTCTATCTTGTTTTTGGTCTCAGGACCTCCTCTATGATGGAGTTGATTCCTCAGCCCTACAGCTCCCAATGATCACTTGCAATCAAACACCTATCATAGAAAGAGAGAAAAAACATAGCTGTGGAGACCAAGAGGTGATTAATCCAAAAAAGTCATCAATCATTATGTGCATTGGATTACAATAATGAATCCTTACAAAGGAAAAAGTAAAAAGCAAAAAGCAACCCTAGAGAAACTCTAGGTGAGGATAAAAGGAGATCGTGACATGTGTCCTCATCCTATGACTTCAGACATGAAAAAACACATGACATAAGTAAACTTAAGTAGCTAGAGTGAAAAGGAACCTAAGTATTTAAACAATTAATTAGGTAAATACCCTTTTACAACACTTTATAGTTGATGCGATTCAATTTATGGCTGGAACAAGGAGGTGGCTAGGTGTTGATATTTAATAATTAGAACAAAGGTCCACTTTTTCACTTAAGTGAATAAACTTAACATCAAATTAGAATGAAAATTTGACACTTGGGTTCTTAAGTGACTAGGGGTGCTTAGTGTTGGTGACCTAAGATGTAGACTGCAAATCCCTAAGGTATCATAATCTCACAAGTGCAAGGGGTATCAAGTTTGGGAAGATTACCACAAACCTATATTCAAGTTGGGCAACTTAGGACCAATTGTTGAGGTGGTTAAAAAATCCTTCACTTCTGGCTCTGCAAGACTAAGGGGGTTTCCCTAAAGTGCTGGAATATATATTACCACAAAAACAAAAAACTCACCTTGACACAAACCATACCCATTGCATAGTGCACCCCTATTCTGGTTTTTACTTCCTGCCTATAAGCTAGTTTAGTAGACTCAAGGTTAAGAACCTTATTAAATAGATGATCTGCCACATAAGTATCAATGAATGTGATTTATAATACCCCTTAAAGTGTTACACACATTTAGACATGGCAATTGGAACACACAAACAAATAAAATTGAAAAGATGCTTAGATTGATCTATTTTGAGTATGTTGAGGATGATGGGGAGAGAAATCGAATCATAGACTGGTCCCTTTATCCATTTGGGCAACAAAATCTTTGAATATAATCAAACATGTAATAATTGAAACCAAGGTGATACCTTAATGGAGACACCAAAAAATATTATTACTTTCAAAATGCATAAGCAAGATGGGCTCTACACATACATTCAGAAAAACGATTGATAATTGCAAAATATTGAGTCTTCTTAGTAATCCATGAGCATGCCCGTACATTTCCTTTATTGTGTTCAGCAAATACCTTACAAAGGCTTTGCAAGGATTTTATAGCCTTTTGGCTAGCCAACTAAACAACACACATCCAGTAATGCACACCATACACACAGACATTCAAGGAAGGCTGATTTTTCCATTAGTCACTTGATCTTCAAAGGTTACAAATGTTATTACAAATTTGGGATAAATACATATTACAATACTAAAATTACAATACCTAGAATTGAAAATTGAAACCCTAGGGCTTCGTATGAATATCTTTCTTTTACTGGTTCTATCACTACTCCTCCTTAGTCCAAAATGTTACTCTCATAAAAAATGGCCACCAAGGAAAATATACCCATAGCAGGAAGGTGTGTAGGATGTTAGAAAGTCATGCCATACAAGGGAACCCTAACCACGAGATCCTCCAACACCTAGAATAAGTGTCTTCTACAAACTTGATTTGACCACCAAGAGGCATGAAAAAACATTCTTCTTATCCCTGCCATATCTGAGCATTGATTATTCATGGATCTGAGTGCAAGAATTAGTGAAAACGCCCAAAAAATTTGTCGAAATTGCGTCCTGTAGGTGCCACTCTGACAAAAAAGGAGCTGCAAATAATGAATGAGGCATGGTTGTTATTCCTCTTGGATTTGTGTCAAAATGTAAAGGCCTTTGTGGAGTTTTCTTGGGTTGAGATTTGGTAGATACAGGCATCAATGGCATTGCAAAAGAGGTAGGTGAGGAAAAACAACCCATTCGTCATCTTTTGTTGAATCATAGCAGTTTCTATTGACGAGAAGACAGGTCTATTACCATGCATTTTTTGTTCTTGTGCTTTCTACCTTCTTTAACCTTTTCTTTAGCTACTAGGGCTTAGAGGGGTAGTAGGAACCTGTCGAAGGTTCCTATGGTTCCCGGAACCAGAGAATCCTCCGACCACTATCTTCCTTTTCCTTTTGTTCTTTGTTTCTTTGCTTTCCTTGGTTCTTTTCTTTTCTTTGGCTTGAATTCCCTCCTTGTCGCTTGCTGAAGGCTCTTATTTTACCTTCGTTGGGGTTCAGAGGTTCATTGGGAACTAGGAACCAATTGAGGGTTCCTATGGTTTCGGGAATCGTTGAAACCATCGACGCTTTTACTTGTTTATTTCTTTGGCTTCATTGCCTCTCCTTTTATCTTCATTTGCTTTAGGGTCTCAACCTTTCCCGCTACTTCTCCTTGTCGGGGCTTCATGCTTCCCTTTCTTCATATTTTTGCTTGCCTATCGAGGTCTAGATTGGAACTATGAACCTTTTTTCAATGCCTCATTATTTTTTCCTTCTTTTCTTCCTGGCCATGCTTGCTTTCTCCTTTCTTTTGTATTCTTCACTTCCTCCTGCTTCCCCCACACATCTTTCCTTTGTTAGGGATCGAGGGATCCATGGGAACTAGGAAGTTCGTCAGAGGTTCCCATGGTTTTGGGAACCATGGGAAGCTCTGACAACTATCTTCTTCTTTTTTGGTGCTTTATTTGCCTTGCTTTTCTATGCTTTATTCCTTTTCGGGGGTTCACTTGAAACCAGGAACCATTGAAGGTTCTAGTGGTTTTGGGAACCAATGAAACCTCAAATGACACCTCCTGGAAATGACTAAGGCATGGGCCTGTGGATTGGAGTAAGAGTGGGAACCAAGAACTATCAGAGGTTTCGATGGTTCTCAGAACACTGTCGGAGATTGACAAGGCTCCAAGAACCAACCAAAGCTTTGAATTTCAATAACTTAGCCATTTTTACCCCAAATTTCTCCAAATTTGAACTGGAAATACCCATTTGGGCATTCTAAAAGATAGGAACCCTCGCAACCTTCACTGTTAGAATTATTTTTTGGCTTTTCAACTTGGGTACTTAGGCCTAAAGAAGGGAATAAAAACAATAACTAAAGACAATCCATAAACATAACAAACCCATGTATATTTTATTAGGTCGGTTATAAATGATGGGAAATGAAATGGAGATAAATCGAAAAGGAAAAGAGCAGACCATTAGAGCAGAATAGGGAAAAATGAGACACAACAAAAAGGGGTGCCAACCCTAAGGATGACTTAAGTTTCAAAGTGTCAAGTTAAAACATAACAATGACTCCATGCACCTTGGGCACAAACCAAGTGACTTGAATGTCAAAGTGTCAAAATGCAAACATTACGAAAGTACTCTTAAGTGAAATATAGTGCCTAGAATGATTAAGGGGTAAAAATGTCAACTTGAAATTAGACCAAAAGTTCTCAAATACACCCAAGCACACCCCAAGGAGGATAGATGCCAAGTTTTCAATATGGATTTGGACCAAAAAGTGCAATAAGTTGCCCAAGCTTGCCCATAGGCCCCTTGATGTCAAAATGTAACTTGCAAATTACAAGGAAAAGTGCTTTAAGTTGGTCTAGTGCACCCAAGGAGGTATTCATGTCAAATGTCAATGATAAAACATGATGAAAAGTGCACCCCTGAATATGTTGAGACACATAAGTATCAAGTTACCAACTGAAAAAGAAAATGGAAAAGTGGCTTCATGTTCTCCAAGCGCACCCACAAAGTGTTTGATGTCAAAAGGTAACTTAAAAACATAAGATGAAATGCACTAGGAGACAAAAAGTGCACCCTAGTAGAGAGAGGAGGGAAAGTGAGTTCAAAAATAGAAAAACACATTTCCATGTCTATAAAGCACATCTTCTCCTCACTCTTTTCTTATCAAATGCAGTGTGAAGGAGAATAACCTTGGAGAGCCTGAAAGAGAAGATTGGAGCATGGGACAATCGTTTTCCCTTGTTATATGTCATACCTTCTCCCCCTCTCTCTCTCTCTATCATTCATTACAGGTATCCACCCTTTTCCTTGCTGAGGTTAAGTGTCTCTATCATGTTTGAGAGTTTCTTCGTTAGATTTCATGGTCAAAATATTATTATGAACACAAGGCAAAAAGACTACATTTCTAGGGTTTTAGAGCATAAAACAGCAGTTAACAATCCTTCAAATATTAGGTTTTCTTATTTTTGATCAATGGAAGAGGGCACTTTATCATCACCTAGGGTTTAAAGATTCTCATGTTCAGATAGCAGAAAAAATGAGCAGTTTCTAGTCTCAAGTATCAGGGTCTTCAATCATTTAACAGCTACAAGACATTTACCAATTTTCAATGATCATAATTTTTTTGTAGCTGCAGCTAGGGTCTCAAGGATTTTGTGTTGTGATTGGGAAGAGAAGACAGTAACTTTTTTCCTTTCTAAAACAACAATTTTTAACCTCAAAATAATGGCATTCTTCCTTCCAAAAATCAGTAAGTATTCTTTCACAAAACAGCAGTGTTCAGTCATGAACATTTGGGTATTCATCCTAGTAAACTGAAATATCCCACGTAGGATTTTACCTGAAAGTCTGATTTTGAAAACTCAGAATTCTGCCCTAATTTTCCTCACTTCAATTTTCTGCTCAAACCCTAGATTCTGACATAATTTTTCTGATTGCAAATAAGTATGAACAACAAACACATATGCTTCCAAAATGCTCAAATAGTAGGGCAAATATATCTATCTTGCAATTACGAACATATCAGCAATGAACAACAACAAAATGACCATCCAAACATGAAATAGATCTGATTTTCAATTTGTCACAAGTGCTGCTACAAAATCAGAAGTAATGTCCATGCAAATACATCACAAAATGGGCCCAAACATGCCCAGAAATAATTCAGAAGTCTGCTGCTACAAATCAGTCCTAGTTACATGCCAAATTGTATAGAAAATGCTACTCCACATGAACCCTAGCTGGGTGAACTACTCCAGCTATGACAAAATGCAAAAATGAATGCAAAATATGGATGAAGATGCATCCAAACCCTACCAAATAGGTGCGCTGGCCTGCTGGTATGAAGATGAGGGTTTGAAACCCTTGCAAAGCTTGCCAATGACCTCCAAATGCCAAATTGTCCCTCCAATAGCAAGTCGGACCTCCTCCAAATAAGGCGCTCCACTCTAGGGTGAAACCCTAGACAAAATGACACCAAATCTTCCCTCAAAATGTCGCCTAATCTGATCTGAAAATCTGAGTATAAATTCCATCACAAAATGCCATTGAAGCAGAAGTAGACCTCCATCATGAAGTCCTCCCAAGATGAGCTAGGTTTTCGTCCAAATCACCCACAATTCGCAAGGGTTTTCGTCCTTGGAATAGTTGCAATAAGTTGCTGATAAGGACTGAAGAAAATATGCACAATGATGAAAAGTCTCCACACATGAACTTGCATTTATACCAAGCCTACCTTATCTCTCCAATTTGGCCGACCTGTTGATGGGTGTTTTATGACCGCACCAACACAGAATAAAGTTTCTTAACGGCTACTCTATCCTCTCTTGAACAAAATCTCCTGCATGCTAAGATTGCTAGAAAGATCATGCATTCAACTCCAAGGTTCCTTCATGCAGTGGATAGTCTCAGTTGGCTTGATGTGATTTGCTGGTATCTCAAGGGGGAATTACGTAATTGTTCAATTGAAGCTCGAAGAGAAAGGGGTTTTTACAAGCTTTGAAAGATTTGGCAATGAAGCACAAGTTTCCTAAACTAACCGAAAAAATACTAAATTGAATGACTGTAGGGATTAGAAATGCTATGATCTATTCTAAAGACTGGACGTGGAGATCAATTCTTGCAAACTTCAACCATGCTTTGCTTCGCCTCACCTTGGATAGCTTCCACAGAACCGGTGCAATCTTCAAAGGAGTAACTAGAGATATTCAGATCACGATTCAACATGCAAATACCATCACAACGACGCATACCAACATTCAAACCGTAAACGAAGTTAGGTCCACAATATTCCAGTTGACCACGCAAGGTGAACCCACCGTCAGTGAGCCTGCTAGTGGTATGGATAAGCGAAGCTTGCTCAAATTAAACACTACATTCCACAACTACCATCTACTTGCATGAATTAAAATCTATTTTACTCTAAGCTACTTTAAGATTCTATGTGAATTGGAAGGACGAAGAAGCCTCACTAGCTACCCACAACAAAAGATGAAACCACAATCAATGATAACTCTTATTATTATGAGAGTGTTCACAACAACTTCTTACAAAGCATTCAATTATAAAACTTTCCTTCCTCCTCAATCTAAGCTATCTCTCTATGCTCCTAGCTCTCAAGTCTATGATCCTAATGAATGTACAAATGAGGGGGGATGCCCCTTTTATAGATGCCAAATCCAATGGACGGCTCAGATTCAATTACAATGAAGGGCTTAGATTGAGCCACATATGCCTTGATCAAGATTCTTCCCTAAAAACCGCCACAAAGAGGAGTGGGGTAATAAATGAGCAAAAGATTCCCACTCTTTCCTGGAGTCATAATGAGCAATTAATGTCCATCATCGTCTTCTAGAAGGTCATCATCTAGCAAGGCATTCCCATTCTCCTTCTCTTTGACCGCGAATTCAGTGAACCTGGCCAACACTGCCTCAACCTCATGAACTGAAATAGGTGGAATATGGTTGAGCTGGAATTCAAGTACCGTGACTATCTGTCCATGCTGAGTACAAGATTTTCTCCAAGTGACTAAGGCATCCTACGTGTTCTGAATAATGCTGGAGAAGGTTGAAACATTTTCAATTTCATCCTGAACAAATGAGTTCACCTCCGAAAAGAAAGGCCCCAATCTGTTCTTTAGGCCATCTGCAATCATCTCCTTTGAATTCAGCCTTCTAGAAAATATAGACTCAAGTGTGTTCAAGACCCCATCTAGAATATTGCCCATTTCCTTTCTAACTCTAGCCGAACTTGCATGTGCTGCATCGAAGAAACCTCGGCCTGTGACCACTAAAGAGTACCAATTGGTGAGTCATATTTGTCACCTTCCTGTATCACGCCTCCCTCCACCAAAGTCTGCAAGGGCATGTGCATCAGAGCCTCCAAACGAAGGACAATCTTAGTTTGATAGATACGAGTCTCGCTCCAGGCCTGATCAACGGTGTCCATGTGTGCCAGAATGCTAGAGGCCTGCTGATAAGCACGAACTAGATCCTCCATGAATTTCTCCGTCTCAATGCGAACAATGCCAATCCACTTATTTGCCTCTTGAACCATCTTCAAATTTTCAAGCCCACTAACTAATTCCCTCGGAAGCTCGGTTGGAAGGTCAACTGTTGGGTTCTCCTGCCCACATGGACGGGCTAAATGCTACACAAAGCCAATCAACGTCCTATGCTCCTTCTTCAACTTTTTGTATTTTCCCTTTGTACGAAGCACTCTATCCTTCAAAGCCTGGTAGGAGCTGTCGCATTCTTCAATTATCTGAGCTGCAGTGGGACAGCCTAGCTCAACAGTAGTAATCACATAATTTCCTTCTTTTTTTTCTGGTGGTGCACTGATTCTACTAAGGAGTTCTTCCATCTCAATCACTGGGTCAGTCTCCTCCTCGGGATCTCTCCTCATTCTCTCCCTTAACCAATCCGACACTGCCTGCTGTGGTCACAAACAATAAGAGGCTGCTCCTCTCTCCCTTCTTCTTCATGTGCGTCTTCTGTACTAACATTCTGATGAGGTTCATCAACCTCCATCTGTTGGGTGTCTTCTCTTGAAACTTGAGCCTCCTACCCTGCAGTAGTCTCATCCTCTAATGCTGCCTCTATCTCTTGCTGGAAATGGGTATCAGTCGCTATTTCCTCTTCTTCCTCCTGCTGGTCACCTCCTCTGGGCATATTGATGCTCTGACTAACTGACTCCCTACGGGGTGGCTGATTTTCTTCTTGTAGTTCTTTTTCTTCATTCAATCTGTTTCTCTGACTCTCAAATAGTGAAAGCTCCTGCACGCTTGAGGATCGAGCCTGCGACCGTAAGGGCGACGCTTCTTCTACCCTCTGGGGTACCGGCTGAACTTGTACCTCCCTTCGTGGCTCGGAAGTTTGGGCAACTTGTTTTCTTTTCTTTGTTGATGGCGGCCTTTGGTCACTCATGAGATTGTAGGTGAGAGCAATTGATTTGCTTTTGAGCCTATTCACATGCCTCTCCACCCAACTCCTCGTGAATGTTAGAACCAGTATGCATAAGGTGTCCAAGTCGATGATCTCCGACTCTGACCAATCAGGTAGTGGGACTGGTGTATTTCTCACTGACTCATAGTCTGGTTGCATTACATTCACGTCCTCATCCACTTGATCTGGAACTGGAACAACCTCACACTCTCTGATCATCTTCAAAGGTAGCCTGGTAAACATCCTCCTTATTTCAGCATCATCGTCTGCATTTGCCCAAAAATCTTCAATATGAGCCTTGTGCCTGTATTCCACATTTTGCACCACTTTGATGTTATTGTAGGGATCGAAATCTTGCCTGCTGGTGTGGTATGTGAGGTGGAAGAACTGCAGCTCATCCTCAGCTTCTCTAGCTGCCTGTAAGGAAGGACAGACTTCATTTGAATTTCCCATGGTAATCGGGAAGTCTAAACATCCTTTCTTCTTCTTCTTCTGAATTTTGTCATAGGAAATGAGCTGCCTAGACACTTCTAACATTATCATCTTGTCAGTGGGGTACCTTGGTAATCTGTATGGATACGATGTGAACCCCTGCAGCCTAATGTAGGTGAACTTCGAAAATTGGATAAACCAATATCTGTATTCCTCGATCAGCTCCTGAGCCTCTTTTGAAATTCTTTGTTGAGTTCTCTACTGAAGAGTCCTTGTTATATGCATCGTGAAGGCGTCATTCACCCTCTTGTAGTTGGCAGTACTGCTTAGGTGTAGCTGTGGGCAAGCCTCATAGATTTTAAACTGCCCAGGACCACATCCAATTGGTACCTTATAAGTTATTCCTCTATACGTGGTCCTCCAAGAAACATATATATAACATATGAACTCATGTAAAATGTCTTTGTCCTCCTCAGGTGCCTGAACTGCTCATCTAAATTGTCGCTTATCATCCTTTCCCAATCAACACTCTCGTTCCCTTCCAATACAACTCCGATGTAATAAAACATCCATGGCTCGAAAATATATGCTTGAGAGCTTCCGTTTACCCGGCTAAGCATCATTATCAAGTCGCAATACTCTTGCTTCACATCATCCGATATAATTTGTTTGGGCAGCTTGGTGCATGGAGGCCTAGGCTTTTGCATCCAAACTGAATTAATCATCCTAGCACATCTCTCAAAAGAGGAGGCGTACATCTTTTTAGCTCTTTCCTTTGATTTGTACACCATCCTATCAGAAGTGGGAATTCCGAATGCTTCTCCAATAGCATCAGGCATGAGATTGGCAAATAACTTGCCATCAAGAGAAACAATCGTTCTTCACTCTGGCCTATAACAATTGGCGCACTCCATGATTAGTTCCAAACACAGAATGGCTGGTGGAAAACCAACAGCTGCATAAATTCCACTCTTCATGATATGGTGCGCAGTGACTGAAGGAGGGTGGCCTTTTAGCCCATAGATTCGTCCTCTGAGTGCTCCCAGGTTAAATGAACCAAGATTGGTATCAGTCAATCCTTCCAACTTCGAAGTAAACTTTGACTCAGGAAGGAATGGCTTGCTGAGTTTCTTTATTATTGCTTGCCTGGATGCATTAGCCTTGTTTGTTTCAACATTTGCAGCCTTTCCTACAGCCTTGTTTTCCCTTGTAGCATCTCCTCTTGCTGCTTCAGCCATCCTGCAAGATAAAAGACAAGTATTAAAATTCAATCATAGAAAATAAATGACCTTGGGATGGAAAAAATATGGAGTTAACTTTGACAAAGAAGTGCCTTCAGCATTACTCCAAACCTCAATTCTTTCAACAGTCTAACTTCAAATCTCAACACCTTCAACAATATAACCTCTGGCACTTAGAAAAATTTCGCCCAAGCTTGTTCACTTCAGCAACTTCTCTTCACACTTTTCTTTTCTTCACCCTTAGAACTTCGAATTTGCACCCGCAGCTGTGAGGAGAAATGAAAACTTTCCCAGCTCTTATAACTAAGTCTGAGAATATTTTGGCTTCTAGAAGGACGCTTATTTTAGCAAACTCATTTAATTCTCTGCAGAAGTTCAAATTTTTTTCCTCCTCTGGCCATTTGCAATAATTATCATTTTGAAAATTTCAAAAATTTCACCCCATTAAAATTCGTCTTTCAGGCGCCATAGAAATATTTATCTCAGCAGACTTAGGCACATTTCATTTTCTCCTTTGCCTTAGAAATATTTTATTTCCTCTAGAGAATTTTCCCAACCACAAGCCAGGCGTACACTCTGACATCACAATCCAAGGTGTAATATTTTTTCAAAATTGATTCCCCTTAGAAAAATATCCAAGACATCCCTTTCTTCCCCTTAGAAAAAAAATATTTTTCAACTATATTCATGGGTACACTTAAAGGGGTTCATTTAATATTTTCTTACCCTTGAAAACATTTTTCACTAAGGTTTACATATTCCTTTTTAACTTGGGCGCATTTGACAATGTTAACTTCCATTTCTCATGACCTGGAAAAAAATTTCTATCTTACTCTTCCCTAGCATCTTGGGTGCATTTAGGGTCCTCTACTTCCATCTTGATTCCTTAGAATTTTATTAAACACCTCCTTACACATGATGGGGGCATTGGAGGGGTCCATCTTCCATTTCAAACACTTAGAAAATTTCCAAGCCACCTTCCTTGCCAAGGGCGCATTTACCCCCTGTCTATTCCATTTTTCTTGCCTTAGGAAAAATTTAATCTCCCTCTTCCTCTAGCATGCATTTGGAGGGGTCTCATGCCGTTGTCAAACACTTAGAAACTTTTAACTTATCTTCTTCAATTTGGGCGCATTTGAGGTGGTGAGCTTCCATTTTCAACACTTAGAAACTTTTCCACCTATCCCTTTTCCCTTGGGCGCATTTGGAGCCATGTGCTTCCATTTTACGTGCCTTAGAAGATTTCCTTTCATCTTCTTCATGATGGGCGCATTCTAGGGGTCAAACTTCCATCTTCACGACTTAGCAAATTTCCTCTCCATCCAACTCCATGTTGGGCGCATTTCAAGGGGGGAGCTTTTTTTTTCCACGCCTTAGAATTTTTCACCTTTATCCATTCTACTTTGGGCGCATTTTACCCCTTCAATTCTAAACTTAGGGCACATATAGGGGTGCCTTCTTTTATTTTCATAACTTAGAAAAAAATTTCTCAAGCCCTCTTCCATTGTGGGCGCCTTTGAAGGGGTGTGTTTCATGTTGTGGGCGCATTCACAAGGGAGGGCGCATTCACAGGGGAGAGCTTCCATTTCATCTTTGCCTTAGACGTTTTTCAACATATTATTCTTCTCTTGCCTTGGGCGCATTCAGCAAGGTGCTCTTCCATTTGAGGGCCCATTTGAGAGGTTCTACTTCCATCTTGACTTAGTAAAATTCTCTCCAGCTTGAGGGCACATTTGAGGTGCCTAGTTTCCATTTTGTGACACTCAGAAAATTTTCAAGGCCTCCTTACAACTTGGGCGCATATGGAGGGGGTACCTGCCATTCTCAAAGACTTAGAAAATTTTCATCAACTCCTCCTTAGAGCTTGGGCGCATTTGAGGGGTGGTGGTGCCGTTTCTCCATGACTTAGAATTTTTTTACTCGCCTGCTTAGAGCTTGGGCGCATTTTGAGGGTGGAGCTTCCAGTTTCAAATACTTAGAAATTTTTTCTTCACTCCTCTCTTGGGGGCATTTGAGAGGTGGTCAGGCAATTTTGATGACTTGAAAATATCTCTCACCAACTTGCTTCTCTTCTCAATCTTGGGCGCATCTTGGTGGGTCTTTTGCCATTTTCATGACTTAAGACAATTTTGTGCCTTTCTGCTCCTCACCTAGGCATGCCTGAACACTTAGCCAATTTCTCAACCTGCTTGCCCTCACTTTCTATTCTTAGCAATTCCTTGATTTTCGGACCCCTGCTACTCCTGTTGACTTGAAATTTTCTCCACGTGATGCTCATGACCTAACTGTCTTGTTCACACCTGCCATCCGTGCTGACCTGCTATTTTTAGCCCTGCTCTAGAGGTGACTTACTATAAATAGTAAGTACTCGGATTGTGCTCAAATTTTACCAGTAGACTGCTTGAAGGATGTTGATCGTGATGGGATACATCAGTTTTTCATTTTTTCTTGAGTTTTACCCCTCATTTTGAGTCCCGAAGTTGGAAACCCTAATCTGACTTGCATGTGCCTCAAATGACCTCCGTTTGACTTCGTTTCTGCTTTGGACTACTTTGTTCGTGATACTGAAGCTCTGGGGGCTGCTGGAGTGAACTTGCTAAAAATAGTAAGTGCCTGAAAAAGTGACCAACCAACTGTCGGATGTGTTTGCATGTCATACTACCTGGGAGATCTAAAAAAACCCAGAAAAACCCAGAAAATTGGTCTGTGTGCGAGCACCTGTTAAAAATAGTAAGTCATCAACTTGACTTGCATGTTACATCATTGCGAAGCTCTCGAAAAACCCATGAAGACTATCCTGTCATGCATTGAAAAATCATACACGCAAACCCTAAAAATCGCTCCCAAAGCCAAGACTGCTAAAAGTAGCAAGTTGTCAAAAATTGCTCAAATTTTGCGTTTAAGCACTTTGAGGTGTCTTGAATCTAATGCAACAATCAGTTTTGCGAAAACCTTAGCAGAAAGGTCTCAAATAGGGGACTTACTAAAAATAGCAAGTTGTCCGATTCAACTCAAAATTTGCAGACAAGCAGCTCAAAGTGTTCCAAATATGGTGTAGTAGTCAGAATTTCAAAAGTTCAGAGACAAAGTCCCAAATTGAGTACTTACTAAAAATAGTAAGTTGCTAGAATTCAGTGAAAATTTCATGGGAACTTGCTAGAAGCCTTCTAATTGTAGTGCCAAGCTCAGATTTCAATTCGCTCACTCAAATTGACCTCAAACTAGCTTGAAGAATGCAAACCCTAATTTCACAGACTTAGCCAAAATTCAAACCTAGGCCCAAAGACGGGCACATCCCCAGAAAGACGGACGGAACAAAGAGAGACAGCTGCAAAACCAACCAAAACTAAAGCCAAAAGACCCGAATGGAGCAAAAAATTAGGGGGTCCCCATTTTGAATGGGGTGATGTGTGAAAAGGTCACAACACGACCCAATTTGGGTGCCCAAATTCATCTTTTAAATTTGAAATATTTCTTTTTTACCTTCCAATTGGGGTGCCAAACTCTAAGAATTAAATATTATTTTTTTTATTATTATTTTTTTTTTGCCACCAATTAATCACCAAAAGGGCACCCAGCTTCAAAGCAAAATTATAAAATTATTTTGGCGCCAAAATCAAATTAAAGATTTGATTTTAAACATTATTTAGTCTCCTCCCTTGGGCACACCAAAACAAAATATTATTTTCCAATTATTTTCGCCCACCTCAAAACCCCCAAATGGGTCGCTCCTCATCAAAGAAAAATAATTAAATATTTGGACCCAACAATAAATATCATAAAAATATTTCAAGTCATATCCAATACTCAATTTGCATTCCAAAAATCCCGAGGTGTGGAATTGAGCCCATTAGGTCTTCTCTTGTGATCACTCTGAAAAAGGGGACATTACATAAACAGCTGAATTCATCACTTTACAAATAGTAGCGATCTTCATTCTCCTATACAGCAGAGATTTCAGTGTGAAAAGTGGTAATTTTCTTCTTTGCATGTTTGGAGTTGTCTTTGGTATATTCTTAGCAAAAGTGACTATTAATATAGCCTTGAAGTCGCAAAAAAGCAGTTTATAAATACAAGGCGGCCAGATTTTCATTGTCAAAACTTGTATTTTGGTCACTACTGAGTACTGTTTTTGATAATTTAAGGTAGAGACAGAGGGTAGTCAAAGTTTGAAAACAACAAAGACAAGATGCATTATCACTTCCAGTCCATTGAGGCACCCTCCAATCTTGTGACTGAAGACCTCATGTCAATGACACTGCCTTGAGACATGTGAATATCCAAGAATTGGACTTGAGAGAGCTCGTTTGGAAGGGTAACAAAGTAACAAAAAGACTGCAGGACAATGGTTTTGTAGAAGCAGCCTCTTCCCAATTTCTGTGCAATGTTGAGTTTGTCCTGGCATGTATCAATCATAACAATCTGGTGATGAAGTAGATAAAATCATTGAATGGGCAGATGATTTACAAGCTTGATCCTGATTCTATTGAAAGTGTTTTCAAGTTGCCTTTGTATGGGGAGACTTAG
>VDFB02028408.1:0-23301 GCA_007258455.2 Sequoia sempervirens
TCCACATTTGAGATTTTATTATCATCAATGAGATCTGATTAGTCAACCATAACCTAGTGGTGTGCCTTCGGATTTTGTGGAAATCACAAAGATGATTCTCATTGTACTGTGGTTTGACTCAGTTCAATAGTTCATAAGTGGGAATCTTGATGAGATTTTCATTTATTAGTTTCTTCACGAATGCTTCAATGGGTTCCCCAAGGGTAGTGTACTTCTGCTTGGGGGGGTTTTTGTTTTGCAGGGGTGGCCCCCCTTGATTATTTAGGTTGTTGACCTGATTGTTGGTTGGTTGTTGTGATACTACGTTGGTTTGTGTGTTTTTTTGTGGTTGTTGGTAGGTTTGGGTGTTCTGTTTCAGACCATTGATTACAACCTTGGCATCCACCACACCATCATTTGTGACATTTTTGTTTCTCGCCCACATTTGAGGTTTCTCATTATAGTTGGTGGATGGGTGACTTTCTTGATTCTTTGGATATGTAGGTTTCCCCCCTTGTGCAATAAGGGCTCATTTGATGCTGAGTGCCTTGGGGATCAGTTGGTCATAAGAGGTGCTACATTGCATCTTGAGATGAAAGGCCAATGTTTTGTCAAGGTTAGCAATGGTGGTGTAGACTTGTTGTTCTTTAGGAATGGTCCATTTGCTTCTAGTGGCCTTGGATTGCCATCGTTGTAGGAAGGAAGTGAATTATTCCCCCTTAGCTTGTTTAAGAGCTGATAGTTCCTCTAGACTGACATCCATATTGATATTGAAGGCATAGTTTTTATGAATGCATTGACGATCTCTTGGAAATTTTTGATGCTAGGAGGTAGGCAAGAGAACCACTCCATGGCGCGACCAACCAAACTTTGAGGAAATAGCAACATCAGATATGTATCGTCATACGTAACCTCCATACAATGTACTTGGAATTCCCTAATGTGATCTTCAAGGTTTTCTGTCTCACGGTATTTGTCAAATTTTAGGATTTCAAACCCATTGGGGAACAATACCATTGTAAGGCTCCTGTCAAATGGATAAGGACACAAGTTTCTAGGTGTCTTTGTGGTTTTCCTTGATTGGAGATCGAGCACTTGTTGTGAGAGCAACTTGATTTTTGCTGTCACATCGTCTTACGGATCAGGGGGTGGAGTGAATGTGTTTTGAAGTGGTCGAGGTGTTTGAGTGACAGGTGGAGTGTTGGGTGTGTTGGTGGGAGTTTGGTGCAAGCTTTGTTGTGTGATTAAGACTTTCATTTTTTGTTGTGCCAACAACGTTTGTTGTTGGTCTTGTTGTTGTTGTGCCAACAACACTTGTTGTTGGTCTTAATGTTGTTGTGCCAACAATGTTTGTCATTGGGCTTGTTGTTGTTGTGCCAACAATGCTTATTGTTGGGCTAGTAATGATACTTCCTATTGTGCTTGATACTGCTATCGGGCTTGTTGATACACTTATTGCTAGGCTGCTTGTAGTTGTGCCTAGTATTGAGCTTGTGCATGCACTTATTACACTTGATACTGGCCTTGAGCTTGTACTTGCACTTGAGCCTAGGCTTGGGCCTTTTGGGTAGCTTGTGCAGCTTGAGCAGCCTACGCAGCTTGAGTGGCTTGAGCCACTTGAGCTGCTTGTGCAACTTGGGAAGCTTGGGCGGCTTGCTGTTGTTGTAATAAGGCTTGGGCTTGAGCAACCCGTTGTGCTTGTTGTGCTTGTTGCATGACTTGAGCGGCTTGTGCTTGTTGAGCAACTTGTGTATTTTGGGCTTGTTGCGCGGCTTGAAATTTTTGATATGCCTTTTCATAGGCTTCTTGTGTTGCTTGTAATGTGATGCTACATTGATTGGCCATATTTGTCTTTGGTGGTGGATTCAAAATGGTTTTTGTTGTCGTGATGAGGGGTGCAGTTGTATTGGTGATGGGGATTTGTGTGGTGGATGGTTTGATGTGTTTGGTCCTTAAGAGACTGCTTTTATGGATGGTGCATTGATTGCCTAGATTGTTCGGATAGTTGCTATTTTTTGTTGTGAAAATCAATGGAAAGAGTGGAGGATTCAATATGATGCTTTGGTTGATGATTGGGGGGTTGTTTTGACTTTGATTGAGGGGTGGTAAGGGAGGGAACCCTAAACCAACAAGTGATGTAGATGTTAATGGTAATGGTGGAAATGGTGGGAAGAGGGGTGGTGTGTTCCCTTGATCAAATGATGATGAAGAGGGATCAAAGATGCCCCTAGCCCAAATAACCCACCTCCTCCTTGCGAAGTTATAGGGAGAGACATTTGTGTATCAAGAGGTGCTACATGAAATGATGATGATGGGTTATTGGGGTCATGAAAGGTGAGTGGGTCATATGGGTGTAATGGATTTTAGGGGACAAATTGACCCAATATAGTGTTTGTGTCCAAATCTTGGTTGTTCACAAGGGGATGTGTTTGTAGTGCATTAAGAAATGAGCTCCCCTTGTTCACAATAGGTTGAATTGGAGCAATGAATGTTGTGATTTGGGGGATGCTTTGGGTGATGCTTTGTAATGGAGGTGTGGATGAGATTGGGAGTGTGGATGAAATTGGGGGCATGAACCCAAGGGGTTGTTCCACAATAGAGCTCACATTGAAATCGGAAGGGAATTTATGCCCTTGTTTTGCTAATTCAAGCATGTATTGTGATGGATTGAGTTTCATCATGACGCTAACAAATTTATTTGTTTCAATATTTTGAACCATTTCAATGATTTCATCTTGTTTCATCCTTAGCACATTATTGGTGACATCCAACACTTGGACACCTTCCTCTTGATGGTCTTGTGGAAGGGGAGGAAAATTGAGAGTGGGATTACTAGTCCCAACGAGATTGATTTTGGTGGTGTTTTGACTCAAATCACTTGAAATTGATGTTTCTTTGTTGTTGTCCATGCTCTTCTTGAGTTGTGATCTAGTTTGAACCATAAAATAGGGTTCAATTTTTAAGAATGTAAGAGATGAACCTCTAATTCTTTATATTAATCTAATCTTAAGGTACAAAAAGAAAGTCTAAGAGAATGGAGATCAAAAGGATGATGATGGTGATAATGAAGGATGAAGGTTTGGTGGATGATTGAACTCTTATGTAACCTTGAGGGGGATACTAAACTTTAGGACTTTAGATTTGATGTTTGATGTTTGATTTTGGATTTTGATTTGATTTGGTTTGGATTTGGATTTGGATGAGAGTGTTTTGAATTTGATCCTAAAAGAATTAGAGAGACTTTTTTACTAGACCAAGGTATTGAAGAACATGCTAGTACTTCCTATGTGAGATACTCAAACCTTTGAAAAAGTGCTAAATTTTGACAATAATAAAATGAGTACAAGGTAGGATTGTTTCTTGATGCACGTTTATAGATGATATTATTTTGGGTAAGTGATTACAAAACATAGATGCACATCTTCATTTTAAATCTTCAAAGAAAAAGTTGGATTCTTTTTAAACCACCAAAAGGAAAGATGAAAGTTGTTTGTTCAATTGTTAACTTTAAACAAAATCTAGTAAGTTTGTCTAAAGTTCTTTTTAATCCTTTTTCCTTGTTCGTTTTAAACCCAAATTGAGATTAGTGAGTCCTAAAATCTTGAAGAAACAAAATTATTAAATTTGGAATTATAATTGCTTCCAAAAGTGTTTAAAAACACTTGATACAATAAAGAGATGATGTCATGACTCAAACTTCTCCTTGCTTCCACCTACAAAAATTGATTAATCCAAGAAACCAGGGGCAAAAAACAAGTTAATAGCTCAAAATGATCAAAAGAAAAAAAGCACATGTCAAAATATATTGAAATCTAACCTTTTACCCCACACCAATAGTGCAACCCGTAAATGTGTCATAGTTTAGAAAGGTTAGTGGTGCTATATGGCACCGCTAAGACTGACAGCGGTGCTTTGTAGCAAAACCAGAGAGCACAGTTGTGGCATTGTTTCAGCAAGTGGCGCAGTTTGGAATTTGAAAGCCAGGTGACGAAGAACCAGTCCAGCGTTGTAGTTTGAAAATTTGAATTTCTGGGTGGGAAGACCTCAACAGTAGAGTTTGGAGTTTGTAGTGTCATTGTATGGCGTCGCTGGACTGGTAGTGTCACTATATGGCATTGTTGGACTAATAGCAATGCAATTTCCTGTAGGCACAAAAAACCACAAAATTTTGTCAAAAAACATGTCAATATCTTGAGACTTCCCTCCTAGTGCAAAAATGTGAACCCTAATCATAGACCTACACAAACACAACAAAAAATCACAATGTTAGCCTCATATACAAGTTAGAACTAAGATTCCCCATGCAATTCATCTACAATGCACAAAATAGGAAAGAAATGAAGAACAAAACCAAAAAAGCTATTAAATCCTATTAGAGCATGCAAAATCTCAATCCCATGGGGGAATTGGTGTCATTTTGATTTAGAAAATGGCCCTTTCCCAATCCCTTTGCAATATTGATGAAGATTGATCCACTTGATGATGATGAACAATGTGCTTCCTTGATGAAATCTGTAATGGCCTAGCTATGATGATGGAAAAATGCTATGGAAATGGATGAATTTCCTCTAAATATGAAGATAGTAACTTTGCTCTAAGTTGCGTCCCTCAAAATGAGAAGAAGAGCCTTCTATAAATAGAAGAACAAGATGGAAGAATGAGCAAAATGGAGGAATGTGGGATCATTCAACATCCAATGCCCAAATGCCACTTGTCAAGATGTGAATGGAGGAAGGATGAGCACATTTTGATGAATGCACAATAAATGATATTAGGGAATTTAAAATTGTGAAATGACATGTTGGAGGGAGAAAGAAATGAATTAAATGCCACTTGGCTCAATGCACAATGACATGCAAGAGGTTAAATGCTTTGTTGTATACAAAGTCTATTTGGAGGGATTTTCAAACTTGGAGGAATATTCCCTTTTGATGCCATGTTTGAAAGAAATTAGAAGATTAATAATCAAAAGAAGTGATTTATTGAGCAAGTTGCAAAATCTAGAAGATTTAGGTGATTAGGATTAAATTAATTAATTAATTTAAGAGGAGATTAGTTGATTTGACCATTTTGACTTAAATTTGTGGATTAATTTAAATAAAAAAGAGAATATGATTTAGATTTAATTAAATAAAGCTTTTGATTTATTCAATTAAAGAGGGATGATGTTAGATTAAATTAAATAAATATTGATTTAATTTAATAGAATGACTTTAGAGATTTAATTAAATAAAATGGATTATTTAATTAAATAGAGATTAGAGGATTAATTAAATAAGATTGATTTATCTAATTAACAAGAGATGAAAACTTAATTAGATAAATTTTATTTATTTAACTAAGGGACAAAAGGTGATGATTAGCACAAAAGATGATTCAGGATAAAACAATGTTAGTAATCAAGATCAAGTGTGTCGGTATATTTTCCGTGTCTACACTAATATCTCCATAGAAATGGGTAGGACCACCTCCTTCCCATATACCAACTCTTAGGGAGAAGCCTTTAGGATTTGCTTCATGGTAATGCAGTCTACCTAAAGCTTCCCATAGGTGCCTGTGCCATTCTTTTTTGTCCTCCAACCTAATGCATTTTATCAATTTGATTAGATTTTTGTTGGTAGATTCTGCTAGTTTGTTCCCCTACGCATAATAGTTTGATGAAGTCTTTAGATAAACTCCATGCTTGAGAGTGAATTCAGACATCCCATATCCCACAAAGGATTGCATTTTTTGAGATGATAGTTTTTGGGATTTGAACCTCGTCACTAGTTCTTTCAAGGAAGTTGATGATCTTAGCCTCAATTGCATTTTTAAGAGGAGCCGCTTCCATCCATCTAGTAAAATAACCGATGGCTACTAAGATCCACTTATGTCCTGAGCTGGAGATAAGAGTGATGATCCTAATGAAATCCAACCCCCATTGTGTAAAGGGTTCCTCTACCACAATTGGGTTTAAAGGCATAAAATAGTTTTTTCGCCTCACAAAAACTAGCATTGGGAGCACTTCCTTACTAGATCATGAGCTTCGAAGAATAAAGTGGGCCAGTAGTATCCTGCTTGCATGATTTTTAACACAATGGTTTTGGAGAGAAGTGTTTTCCTTTTGGGCTACTATGGAATTCACCCAAAATTCTCTCAGCTTGCACATTATCCACATAGCGGAGGAAGAATCTATCGTAATTCCTTTTGAATAATATTCCTTCAATAAGTATGTATCCAACACCATGGAGCCTGTAGTATCTCTTCTTGTGTACCGAGAGATCGGGGGCGTATCATTCAGTCTGTATTCATTGTATCGAGTTGACCACCCAAGACTTGTCTAACTCAAATAAGTTTGTAACAACTTGAATGACCTCTTCAGCTCTTGGGTGAGATACTCTCACATAACTCTTCCTCTAACCAGCTTTGTGGATTGGATATTGACATCATACTCTAGGATCTTAGGGATTTAGTTGGGTCTTTTCTTGGTGATTTCGCCTTTTGTGATATACTCCCTCGTCGGATTGGCTTGGACCCTTTGACTAAGTCAATAGTGTGCTAAATTATGCTTGGATCATAACCTTTGAGATCATTGTAGGACTAAGATATGGATTCATTGTACTTGGTACATAAGGATTTCAACCTCTCCTTATCTTTCTATGGCATTTTCTTCCCAACTTGGAGCTTCCTACAATTTTTGATGTTGAGGTCCTCATAGTCTTCTTTGTTGGTTGTGGATTTTTGTCTACTATTTGTCACATCTTCATAGTAAAGAGGTTTTCTAGAGTGATTAAGCCTCGTGGGAGCTTATTTCCTTTGAGTTGGATTATTTTCTTCTCACCAAACTCTTCGGATTTGAGTTGTGCTTGATTGAAAAATTCTCTCAACTATCGTAAGAAAGCAATAATTTGAGCATCATCTTCAAAGACCTACCAATTCTAATCATTATCAAGGATAGACAGTCGAATGTTGATGTGTACCGCATGTTGGCTCTCAACTGACTCAAAGGTTGGCTCAAATTGTGAATTGATCAAAGCTATTTTATCCATGATAGAGTTTTGAGATCAAGTCCCACACTCTATGTCGATAGGGCCATATTCTTACATTCTTCGTAGCTTCCTGTCCTTGGATTTGTTTCACCACTATCTTAGAATCTCTAAACAATTGTATCCCCTTTATGCTCATCCATTTTTCTAGCGTTAGGCCATGAACTAGTCCTTCATATTCCACATCATTGTTCGAACATGGGAACTAAAAGTGAAAAGCCTTAAGGGTCTCTGACCTGGCTGGGGATACAAGATAGATGTCGACTCTAGAGCCAGTATTACATTTGGCACAATCAAAGTACAAGGTCCATAAGCCATCATTAATAGGTTCACCCAAGCTCTCTTGTTCCTCGACCAATTTCAAGATGGCCTAGTCTTTTGTCAAAGATTACATATGTGCTTAGATTGGTGGCATGGAAATTATCGAAAGGATTAGAATCGATAAATTGGTTCAATATGTGCTCATCTATTTTCCTAGTGCCAAGCCATGAACCAGTCCTTCATATTCCAAATCATTGTTCAAACATGAGAACTGAAAATGAAAATCGTTGAGGGTCTCTGATCTGACTGGGGATACAAGACAGATTTCCTCTCTAAAGCTAGTCTTACATTTGGCACCATCAAAGTACAAGGTCCATAAGACATCATTAATAGGTTCACCCAGGATCTCTTGTTCCTTAACCAATTTCAAGAGGGCCTAGTCTTTCATCAAAGATTACATATGTGCCCAGATCGGCAGCATGGAAATTATCGAAAAGATCAAAATCGATAAATTGGTTCAATAGGACTTCTTTTGGGCTCCGATCACTCATGGCCTCTTCATCCTCCAACATCTCTATGCAGTACATCTCCTTCTTGGAAATGGAAGTGTGTGCAACTTCAAAGCTCATATTACATCCTCTATAATATGTTCGGGATGTAAAGGCTTAGACAATATTTTCATGTTTGCCCCGTGTTTAGTCCTTAATATCAAGTGGTACTAGTCAATCACCAGTTATCCACATATCTTTGCTATGAAGCCTCTTGACAGGATCATTCCAAAAAAGGGGGAATGTCAATTATGACCACCTCCTAGGTAATTGTTCGGCTTGGGAAAGAATATAGGGTTAAAGGGAATCCTTTAAGTGGCCTATGGTTAAGAACTTCTTTCCATCCAATCGCATAATTACCTTCTCTAGGGGTTCATATTTCAAGTTTAGGGCATCAACTACTAGAGTTAGGCATGACTATAGTACTGACCCTTGAATCTATCATGTTGTTTTGTAATAACTTATCCCCTACAATAAGAATTAAGAATAACTGGGTGGGTTTTGGCTTACATACCTTTTTCTCATTTGTTTTTCCCACCACATTCACATATGTTACAACCCCCAATGTTTAGGGATCCGACGTGAGCCTTTTTCCTTTATCTTGGTTGGGTGACGAGGAGGGATATAGCTATGAGGCTTGCTCCTCTTTATTCAATGCATAACGTAGCAAATTCTTTTTCTCTAGAATGGATAAGATGTCCCACAAAGATACATTGGTGGGATCCTTTTTCAACTGCTCCACCATATTAAGTGTTTTGATTGGTAGGACCTTCAATTTGAATGGGGGTGTTACTTTTTCTTTAGGAAAACGTTGGACTATCACAAGAGGACTAGGAACCTTATCTATGACTTTTAGTTGTAATTGTGGTACTTGCGACTGAGGTCACTATAGTTGTTTGGTTGGTGGTGTTGATGGTACGTATGACACATATTCTATGGTGAACCTTCTCTTTGATAAGGTATTATAGTCTAACTATACTTGCAGTCTTCTCACATTCAGGACTTCATTTGTGAATACTGAGTCTTCTCCCTCCATCCAAGAAAAAAACATTTAGTTGGGGGGAATATACACTTCTTGCTCCAGGGACATCCCCTACATCTGAGCACTAAATTTGGAATTCTCAATCCCAGGGGACTAATAACTTTTGGCATCTGGAGGAATATCTTAACTCCTTTGTTCTGCCACCCTCTGCTAAATATTTCCCCTTAGACAATTTTGGGGCATATGGGCATCATTGTATGGAAAACACCATGCATTTGTATCTTTTGCAAGGTTGTTTTGACTTGGGATCAAGTCCTTGCTTGTGTTGGATTTGACTATCTATAATGGAGTGGTCACTAGGACTATCTTTCCTGATGCCTATGACTGATTACCTCCTCGTAGAGCTCTCTGGTATGTATTATTCTAGAAAGGTGGTCTCCCTCCTTGATAATTTTGTGAGGGCCTTGGAGGTGCTTCCTACTATCGCTAGATAATTATGAGCTCATTTTCAAAAGTCCTTAGTAAATTCTTCATGTCATTGACATCTGTGACCAATGAAGAGGAGCTCGATGTGCTTGGTTGTGTATTTGGATACACATACATAGAAGGTGGCGGCACAACTGACATTCTAGGGAGTGAAGTAGGCCTACTAGGAGCTACCTCCTCTTGGGTTCCACTAGAGATTTCTACAAACATCAGCATCAACAGTTGTGGCAAGAGCTTCCCAACATTTATCAAACTATTTTTCACTTTCACAACTAGATCATATGTGTTGGGAAAAGTATCACCCCCGAACAATTGCACCATAATCATGATGTCTGAATTAAAAGCCTTTAGGTAGAACATGAATTCCATGGCCGCTAGAGGTTTGGCTATCATAGGGATTCTTTGCCATTTTTTATAGAATTTGGTGTTAAAATCTGCAATAGCTTTCTACAGAGCTCTCTTGATTGTTATCAATTACTGCAACAAGGATGAGCGATCTCCTTTCTTCGAAAAATGCTCAAAAATATTTCCTTTGAGATCATCCCACAAGTGGATGGAATTGGGAGCTAGAGATCTATACCAATCTTGAGCCTTCCCCTTAAAGGATGCGGCTAATAATTTGAGGGCAACGTTTTGCTTTGTGATGTTGTGAACTCTATAGATATATGTGATATCCTGGAGATTTTTGGAAGTCTTTTGAAATCCTTTCTAGTAAAATTTGGGATCACTTCTAGGGCATTGGTGGGAATGGCAGGCCACACATTTGGAGGGGTGGGTGGAACTAGCGGACTACCACTATCCCATGTCATAAAATTTATAGGAGCTCCTTGGAGAGCCATAAAAAACAAACCTCTATGGACTGAGTAAACATGTATTCTAATTTGAAAATTTTAGCCACTTGGAGGGGTAGATAAGGCTCTAGACTCTAGGCTAGCATTCCTAACTCTATTGCTTCTGACAGGTGATAAAAAACTTGTGAAGCATCTCCTTCTAGGGGATAAAGAGGGTAATTGAGAATATTGAAAATTTCCTCTAGAATATGCCCTAGTTTGGACCTTGGGCTGAGTTTACCAGTCTCTCTTATTAATATAATTCAAATGCCTCTTTAAGGTTGGGTATTAGATACTATGAAAGATCCTGGTCTCACTGAGCATTCTAGAAAAATAATTGTTGATCATGAAAAAATTTTCTTCTCTCGAATAGCCTTATGGGAAATTCAGTGAGTGGGGGACTTGCTTGCACTTCACTGAATAACCTTTAGGATTTTTAGACAAGCTAGCTCTTCTTTGGTATTTTGGGGGAAAAGGGAGAAGGAAATGTAGAAAGAGAAACTTGATTACAGTGATGCACCAAATCTTTTACAACATTTCAAAAACCCTAACAAGATCTAGTTTCTAATAAATGAACACAAAATTCCACAAAACCTTCATTGTTGGAAGGAGAATAAAGCAACTAAGGCCTATGTGGGCACAGAGTAGTTATTCAAATCCTACCACGGGAAGCACCCATTAAGGTTCAAACAAAAAAAGGAAAACTGAATTCAAACAAGATATTTTGGATCCTTACAAAGCTATTCCACTTGATAGCATAATATGAAACCGACAAAACTTCAACAAGAGAATGAAAAAGCATTATAACATGATTCAATTCCTAGAGGTTTAGGTTAGGAGATCATAAAAGCAAGCAATTAAAAATTGAATATCAAGACTTGCATACTAGAATAGAGTGACACAAAGAATTCAATGTATATGAGATAGAGAATAAAGCATAAAACAAAGGCCACATGAGCACAATCTAATAAAAGAATTCTTCTTCTATTACTTGATATTGTAGAATAATGAAAATGCTAAGGCCGGATAATAAATTTGAATGATTGTCTTGACATTAATTACAAAAGAGTGATCAAATATCTACAAGAAATCCTCTATATCCTATTTTACTATTGTTGTTACTTCTACATATGATAGTCTATCACCTATCTATTCCATCTACTTCTATCCATGTCTCAAGAGGCTCTTGGAAAATTCCCTTTTATAAGACAAGGGAAGCATACAAGCATTCAGCACTCTCTGCCACCAAAGCTAAAAACCCTAACATGTGTCACCACTAGAAAATCTCAAAATTCGATAAAAAAATTAGATGTAATATGATAATAAAAATTGAGTTGTTTCAATAATGGCACTAGATGTAACAACTCGATGATCTATATCTCACAAGAGCTTCATGCAAGTCTCCTTGTCAGAAAGAATATATAGGTTGTAAATGCTCGACTAAATATGATCCAATCTACTACAAGTGATAATTGTGATGTCAAAAGGAGGTTGAATCTTGAAGTAGTGAAGGAACAAAAAATGTTTCCACCCAACAATGTTCATGAAATTAGTGCTTTGAAATTGAAGAGGTTGCTTCACAAAAGGTGGGTGATGTGGCAAGTTAGCGGGTGTTCTTCAAAAAATGGGAGAGCAGCTTGAAGAAAATTCCCATAGGGTGACTAGGTGTCCAACTTTGGGTCCAGAAGGAAGGAAAAATAAAAAAAGGTAGCATAGCCACTATGTGGCACAATTGTGTACCTTTTCACCAAAATCATCTCGTGACCTCCAAAAAGACATGCCAAAGTGACATGTGGCGAGATGAAAACAAAATTAGAAAAGGTAAGGGCCTTGGGGCCGGAAGAATAAATTGAAAAAAATAAATATACTTAGAGAGAAAAAAGTTTCCATAGGTTTAATATAAGTCCTATTATAGCCACCACATGCCAGCTGCTTGATTTTAACCTTCTCCTTATCTCGTATGAAATTCATCCTCACAGACGAAGACATTTCCTTTTTCCTGTAGAGCTTCCTACCCTGCATAGAGAGACTAGTAACTTCAACAATGAAATCCTCAGTAATATTAACATCAACCCCAAAAATTCTTAGGACATGGTTATGCCAAGCATTCACAAACTCCTTGCCATTGGCCTTGGTCTCTTCACACAACACATGATTTCTTCTACAACTCTCACCCCCCATAATTGAATACATAGACAAGCATAGAGAATTGTTGAAGGTTAACCCACAAAAATGAGGAATGAGGAAAAGAGAACGCAAGGAGGACAATAGCACCCAAAAAGTGTGCAACATTGACATTCTAGGTACATTTCTTCATTAAAGTTGAATCCCTCAAGAGATCATGAATCACATAGCCATGATTATCAAGATAGGTTAAGCCCCTCTTAAGTCTAATCAACATAAGAAATCAATTATGAGGCAACACGCCTAGGAAATTAAATCCTAATCCGACCCCTTCATAAGAGGTGTGTGAAATTTTCTCATTATTAAGCATTGATATGAGATCAAAGGGAAAGTGGTCATTAGAGTTCCAAGACCTAGTCGAAGTAACCCCCAATTTTTCCAAGAAATCAACAACATCATTGGCCTCATGATACACATGGGAAATATAAAACTCTTGGAAAGAATTTAATATTAAAATAGAGTCTTCATTGAAATTTTCAATTGACCATGACGGAGAGTTAACCCTTTTCAAGCAATTAATGACATTCATTGAGTCCCCCTCGAACCTCAATTTAGTCACACCCTTCTCCTTGGCCAAATTTAACCCATGGTAGGCGGAAACAACTTTACTATGCATTGTTGATCCTAAAGCATCCAATCATTTTCAAGTGTCCAATCAATAAAGAAAATAAAGATCAATCCTTTGAGTGATGTGTGTGACTTCAATCCTCTAAGGAAAACCATTAAAGGTTTGGTGAGTTGTAGCAAGCATTGTTTCATTTATCATTCCTTCCATTTGTCAATTGTCATTATCTTTCTATCAAGGTTTAAATATCAAACTTGGGGTTTGACCAAGGTAAACCCTCAAACAAACAAAAAAATTATTCCTCTTTGTGTGTGTGCAAATTATAGGTTGAAGAAGGATTGAAGATCTTGAAGAGAAATTTTATATTGTTGCATTTGTTGCATTCATTTTTGTCAAATCATAAAAAATCAAGTGTTGAATTTATTTTTAGCTTTTCGATAGTGAAACCTGTATAAAATAGCATCTCATATCTTACTTCAAAGGACTGCAAAAAGTATTTTTGGAAGCCCTAACCAAGACCTAGTCGCCCTTGGATGAACCTATCCTTCAATAGATCTCAAAATAAAATTTTAAAGCCAGGTAGATGTGTCCAAACCCTTCTCAAATCTGCCTGCAAATTGTTAATTTGATTTCCATATCTTCAAAATCTTGCATTTTATCATCTAGTTCTTATTGTGCATTTAGTTTGGACATTGCAAATCATTTAATTAGGTTTTAGATCTTCCATATTGTCTTAAAGGACCAAGATCTAGGTTTGATTGACTAATCATTGAGGTTGAAAGTCAATCATTACACCTTGTGATCTCTTTCCTAATGAAATGCCCCTAGGGAGTGTTTCCCATTGTGGACCTTTATACTCCTATTTAGGGAACCCCTTTCCCCACATTTCAATAGGTGATCCTAGTAGCTTGATTCCTTGGGCGACTCTAACAAGTGTTTATGTATTATTTGTGGTATTTATTAGAATTTGAGTGTAATTTAGGTTGAATGATATTAATTAATTATATGAGAAGTTAACAAAGTGACAAGAGATGAAGTGTAATGACATGAACATGTTAACAAAAACTCTTAAAGAGTTGACATTTAAAATAAAAAAAATAAAAAAAATAAATCTTAATTAAATAAATAAAATAACTCTTAGTAAATACAAATAAGATGCTTCTTAAATAGGGTTGATCCCATAGTGCGATGATTAAGTGGTGGTGTTGTAGCCATGGCCACCAAGGTTAAAGTCTCTGGACTTGACCTTGTTGTTGTTGTTGGAGTTCATGCCTTAAGGCTTGAGTCCATTCCCTCGCTGGGCTACCGTGCTCGTGGGAGTGGCTGCCACTCCCTTGTTGGGTTGGTGTGTTTGTGGGCCTTGTGTCCCTACTAGGATATCGTGCTCATGGGAGTGGCTACCGCTCCCTTGTTGGGTTGGTGTGCTTGTGGACCTCATTCTTGCGAGAGTGACTCTATCTTGTGTTCATTCCAGAGATGAGGTCCCCCATTTGTGGCCTCATTGGTTCGTAGCTCCAATCAAAAAAGTGTGAACTAATAAAAAAAGATACTTAAATAATTCTAAAGTAAAATAAAATATGTCTAAATAAAATATAATAATTCTCATATAATTTTCAATAGTGGCATAGTGTGATGGTTAAGTTGTAGTGTTGTTCCTGTCATAAAATTTCAAACCCCACTGAGGTGTTATTGTTGAATGGTTATATTATGAATGAGATCCCTCATTTGTGACCTCATCAGTTCATAGCTCTAGGTCAAAAATGTTTGTCTCTTAAAAAAATTACTTAAAGGTCTAACAAACCTCAAGAATTATCAATCTTGAGTAATTATACTTATTTAAAAGTTATTTTATTTAATTTCATAATCATTTAAATTTTATTTTATTTTTATTTGATTTGAAGAGTTCTATTTACTAAATAATTATTTTATTTTATTTTATATGCTTAAGAGATTTTACAATTATTGTATTTACTTAAGGGTTATTTTATTTTACCTTCAATAATTATTTTATTTGTATCTATTAAGAGATTTTATTTTATTTACTTAAGAGTTATTTTATAGTTTTATTTTTTAATATATATTGGTTCTTTAATATTTTTGTTAACATGCTTAGATCATTATATTTTATCTCTTGATGTCATTGTAGTTATGCCTCTTGACATAATGAAATAAAATAATGTCAATAAATATAGATCTTCAAAACAAAAATAAAAATAGAGTAAATAATGTAAATACAATAAAACTATCTTTAAATATTTATAAAGTAAAATAAAATGAATCTTAAATAAATATAATAACTCAATATTAATATTTCTTGATAATTTTAGATAGATGGTTTTAAGATATCTATTATAGTTATATATGCCATTTAACTTCAAGTTATATATCTCACTCACCTACACATTGTGCATGATGTTATTCACATTTGTCATGATCATGTTAATCCAATTTTTATTGTGTATCACTTACGCATACCTTCCCTTTCACAAATTAGTCTGTTGCCTTTTATCACGAACATTGTCCTTATGTGATGTCATTTGAAAGAGAAAAATAAGATCATAATATGTATTTATGTATGCATATGTATGCATATATATTTACAATCTATTGATCAACATTAACAAAATTATTTTGTCAAGAAAATTTATCACTTTAATAGAATTTATACACAATTCACATATTAATCATTCAAAATCAAGTGTATTTTAGAATAAAAAGGACAACTCATTTCTTGTTTCTAGGTAAGGGATCACTAGCTTTCTTACTCAAATAGTTGTTGAAATGACAAAAAACCAAGTAAATAATTTGATATTCAATCAAGGTTGTCTAATTTATTGGCCACTTTCTAAAAAAGATGAATTTCAAAATATTCATGGTAGACTTAGCATTTCCCTATATACTCACATTTCTCTAACCGGTACTAAATTTTATTCCTTCATTCAAAAACCAATAGTTACCAAGAGGTGGGCAAGGAAATAGTTGTGCACACAAACCACTAATATTTACAATATTTGTAGGCTTATAATAAGATGTAACATACATAATACTAAAAAATGAATAGGTCTTCTATAGCAATTCCATTTATGGATCAAGTAAAAAAAATGGAAATACAAATGTAGTGTAAAATATGTTATCTAGGCCACTTGTTTATGCATTTGTTGGCTACAATCAAGTTAGATAAATTCACAATGAATCTTGTATCTCTTGAAAGAGAATAAAAGTCTAGAACAAAATTCAACTCTCCCAAGGCTCTGAATGCTGAGTCTTGACATACATAAAGGCTTAGAAGTTCATTGTGGATACTATTTAACAAGGGGCCTTTGTGGTTTAGGATTCAAATGATAGAACTATCTAGATTCAAATTCTTATAAGATTTATGATATTATATTTGTCTCAAATTGAAGGTTCATATCAAATGCTTCAAATTTTAGGTGAAATAAAGAAATAGAAAAGGAAGGGGGAGAAAAGAATATTCATGGATCCTACTTAGGGAAATTCTACAAATTAACACATAGATTTGTAATAAGACATCATAAAACCAATATATATTTCACTAGATATAGTTATAATAAAATATAGACGGTGCAAAAAAACTCAATATCATGGTGTCGTGCTCCGCTACTTTGGTGCTTGTCTGTCTGCTAGGAAGCCTCAACATCTTTTATGGAATCCGTTATCCTTTGACTCGGGTCTGAAAGTTCATGGTCATAAGGAGAACACCTAGGATGGGCTTGGCGATGGGGCAATGGATGCTCGGGGGAAGGATGGGTCTGGTGTTGGGGTTGCAGTTGATCAGTGGAAAGGTTCTCTATTTTTTGGGCATTATGAGAATATGCACAACCGCAGCCTGAATTCGATGGAAATTTTTTGTGACTTCGTTCAGTTTGGTGGCCAGTCTGGTGGCGGGGGTTCCTCAAGCTCGCAGCCAATCCCAATGCTGCTAACCCTAAGATTAGTGCTAACCTCATGTCAAGATCTCCCTTTCAAATTTTTCCCTCTTCCTCTATTCTTGAGGTTTGTTTGGAGAAATTGGCTTCAGATCGAGAGGTTTTTCTATTAGATCATGCCTTGATTTTCTGCTTTGCAAAGATTTGGCTGAAACTTTGTGATTTGCATGCTTGGGTCATAAAGAATTGGCA
The DNA here is from genome assembly GCA_007258455.2 of Sequoia sempervirens. Lineage (NCBI taxonomy): Eukaryota > Viridiplantae > Streptophyta > Pinopsida > Cupressales > Cupressaceae > Sequoia > Sequoia sempervirens. The sequence continues at coordinate 17,000 of VDFB02028408.1, forward strand.
GGAGTATATGGGTGGGGAAATAAGCATATACCCATGTGAAAGGGGGTTTTTTATTTTAGAATTTGATTCTCAAAAAGATAATGAGCTGGTAATGGAGTGTGGCCCTTGGATTTTTCAAGGTGATTTTTATGTATGAAACCCTAGTTTCTGGAGTTTGACCCTCGAATAGAAACTTTCACCACATCTTATATGTGGGTTAGGCTGCCTTAACTTCCCATTCAATTTTGGTAACTCGATTGTTTGAGTGCCATCAACAATGCCCTGGGAAGTTACCGCTACTCTATTGAGGAAACTATCAGCTATCAAAATTCCATGTGTGCTAGAATTTGTGTGGAAATGGATTTGGCCAAGGATCTCCTTGCTGAGATTCTCCTAAAGGTAGGTAACAGATGTTGGAGGCAACCTATTGATAGTGAAAAAATTGCTTTTAGATGCAGGTGTTGCTTCACAATAGATCATTCTACTTTCCATTATTGGAAGCAGCGAGCCCTTGGGAACCAAGCTTCAAGAAAGTTGTCATGGTGGGTCGGTTTTGAATCACAACACTATGTTGTCCCTCTCTCTTCTCCCAAAGATCTTGTAGGGTCTTAGGCCTCTCCAAAGGGAAACCTGACTTCTACTTATGGATTTCAATCTTTGGCCCTGCCTAATATTCATTCTAAGAACTTGGTGGATGTCGCTCCTATTTATGGGAAGCAAGGTTCTTTGGAAAGTGTTGCTTCAAAAAACTTAGAGCTTTCTTCATTGTCTTTGGACCCTCCTAATCTTGTTGGTCTAAATTTCATGGGAACAGTGCAGTCTAATCGAACAAAATATGGGGTGGTGTTGGGGAAGGAATCCTTAGTAGAGGTTGATCAAAACATGATGGATTCACCTCACTGTGAGAAGGAATGGATAGAGGTAAAAAGGAGGAAGTTTTCTTCAAACAAACAGAATATGTTGCTCAGGTCAGCCACAAAAGGAGGAAATTCCTCTACTATTGCTCTTTGATGGCGAGGTTGTATTTTGGGTTTGGGCCTAGTGGTTGTGCTAGTAGGAGGTATGGGCTTCTATGTTATGGGGTTAGGTGGTTTAGAGTTTAGTGGTTTTGGGGGGTTGGCATAGATGTATCACTATAAATTTGGGACTAGCATGTGGATTGAATGTCCTCTTTTGGGTGACTTTGGGGATGGGATTTGTTATATCTATGCCATGTGTTGGGCTAATCGATGTAATATCTTTTTTAGAAATCAATATTGTAGAGAAGGGGGATTAGCTACTCACAAGTTCTCTTCATTCAAAGAGCCTCACAAGTGAACTACCCTAAACTACCTCAAGGAACTATGTGAGAGTTCTAGAATTGGAAAGAGTAGGTCACAAAGATTCTCTGGAAAAATTGACAAGCTCTTGGCCAAAGGACTTCAACGTAGAATAGGGACGATAGCACGATATGATAGCATCCCATAGGTGCAATGGAATCTTGTATGGACTAGAAAGAGACAATGTCACAAAAAATGGCTAAATGACTACTTCTACTCTGATTGCAAAAAACCTTAGAATGCAAGAAAGTAATAGAATTGAAATAAAGTGAAGTAGAATTGATAAAGATAAGAAGAAAGGAAATAAGCCACGCAAGTGATGAAGCTTCCAACAACAGAATGTCTTCAAAACCTGCATGCATGATATTTGGAGAAATTGTTGGGGCTGTATAGGGGTTTGCCTCAGTCAAACTCTCATTTTGGTGTTCCCACCTCCATAGACAGCCAGATAGAAAGAGAGAGATGAACTGAAATGGAAAAAGCGTGTGCTGAAAGCAAAACTCACTCAAGAGTACAACCCGCACCGCCAAGTATGAGTGATAAAAGCAATCCCCACTCGAGGAGGAGAACCCGGTAATGAGTCCCAATAATGGCTCAACTTTGATAGAGTTTATCCTATTTGTTGTTGTTAGTATAGAATTTAGCACTTGGTTATTGACACTCTCCATGTTATTTCCCTAAATTTATGAACCTTGGGCATGAAGTTATCCTTGTGACTTTTGATGATATTAACATGCTATGTGAATTATCTATATTAATTTTACATGTGGTTGAATGGATGTTATTTTAAGGTAATTATGGATATGCAATTGTTTTTTGCGTGCTAATATCATTATGCAGGTCACATTAATATGAAAATATGAATGAATCTTGCAAAGTGGAAGGAGTTCATGCCAACTGGTCGGTTGTTAAGAAAATAAAAAAGATGGTTAAAGAGGTCGATGGAGGGAAACTCCCAGCTCATGAGGAAGTTGTAACTTACCTTTTAAATGATCATGTTTATTAGTTGAGAAAATATAAGAAGTTTTGTTGTGTTGGATTCTCGTTGAGACAAGTCTGCTTTGACTAAATCTAGCGCATGCATAACTTCCTCCCTCTCTTTTCTATGCTTTCAATAAATGACATCCTCCTATTTTTTTGGAGTCAACTTCCTAGTTAGTTAGGGTTAATTAGAAGCTTTTCCCCTCTATAAATAATGGGCAGATGCCCCTTTTCATAAGGTTGGATGTTCTGAGATTATATTTGCATTTTTAGTTTCAAGTAATATAGTCATATTGCGAATATGATGTAATCATGTTTTCAATGAATAAAATGATATTCTGATTTGCTGCATCTAAGTTAGCTTAAGGAAGACTCACTCAAGGAGGCCCACTTGGTGAGAATTCCATCCATTTAGTTTAATAGTTATTTTTCTGTTTAGTAATTAGTTTTGGTTTCAGCAGTTGTCTATTCTTGTAGCCATTGAACTCTATTTTGTGATTGTTCTTGTAGCCAAGGCAGACATAGTAACTTCCTATTTATTTTTTGAGGTTTCTATTTATGTCATCCATTCCAATTCAGTTGTTGATGCTTAGTTTACTTGATAATTTATGCTAAGTACTTATGTTAATCTCTTTCCAACACTTTGTTTCAATACTATTCCTTTTCTAGTTATAGGATAAGGATGACTATAATTGATTCCTAGTGCACATACAATGTTGGCCCATTTCAAGTTTACATCCCTGGGTTGACAATGAAATGAACCTTCATGATGAGCAAGATAACTACTTAGTGCAAATGCCTAATCTCTAAGTTATAGCTTTAAGGGCTTAGTTATTGAACCATTAGAGGAGGCCAACGCTTGTATCACTAAATGGGTGACAAAAGAAATCCCCGCTCAAGGAGGAGAACCCGTATCACAATATGTAGATGCAATAGAAAGGGGATATGGAATCCCAAGATGATCAAATATGCAAGAGAAGCTTAGGAAGCCAAGGGAGTTGTAGAGGGTGTTGTGAGAATACAAGAATGTTGTAAAAACTTGAGAGCTTGAGGCTGTCGTAAAACAAACAAGGGAGTTATGCAAGCAAGCAAGGTGGGTGAATGCCAAGATGGAGAGGAAGAGGAGAGGTTAGGAGTGAAGCTAGAATCATAGCTATTGTAACAAGATGTATGAAGCTATGCACGAAAAATCTAGAGAGAGGTTAGAAGTAGAGGAATGCAGCTAGAAGCATAAGAGAGTTAAGTTAGAAGAAGTTAGAGAGCTAAATGAACTGGAAGGATAGATTTTAATGAGCGAAAAGAAGCTTCTCCAGTTGTTACAAGGCATCTTAAGTCGTTACTACTGACCAAACAAGATGAAAAGTGGAAAAAATACTGAGAGGCGGTTGTTTGAACATTGAAATGTCACAGACACTAGCACAACTCACAGACGTTTGCACGACATGCTAGTATCTAGACACATCATGCTACAAAACAACGTGAGTAGGAAAAGCACAAAGTTTGATGCAAAGCTGGCACATAAAGGTGGTTGTTGAAAAGGGGTGTTGGAGTATCTTGATAGGGGAAAAAGGCTAATTCAAGGGCTAAAATGAGCCTACTCAAGATGCTAAGGAAGTGGACACTAAAGCGGATGCAAGGATGTATGTGAAATTGCAAAGGGTGCAATTTTATGACTATACATTTTCCCCCCACTTTAGCGGGCATATGAATCTACATTAATATGCACGCTAAAGGAATATACTAAACATAAATAACATCATATGGAATAAGGATATTATAGAGGAAGCAAATAACTCTTCAAACCCTGAAAGCATGCCCCTAGGCTGAAGACCCGCAAAACAAACATATTAGACAAGAAAAGCCTACATGAAACAACAATGTTAGAATATAAAAAGCTAAAGGATTTGGGTTAGCAAAGTAAAAGAGACCTCGATGTAGAAGGTTGTCTCAGTACTATGCGTTGTCCCCAAATTAAGAAATAACACACATAAGAACTATAAAATGAAGAGAGGAAGGGAATATACTTAGGATGAAAAAGATGTAGATATTCAATCCGGTATATACAATTGAGAAGAGAAGAGAATTTAAGAATGTAAGCACCTCACAAGCCCGCAGACCTACAAGGAAGGTGTCCTCCAAGATCCCTCACATGAAGGATACCCAGAAAAGTGCCTTATAGACCCGCAAACCTATAAGGAAGGTGTCCTCCAAGATCTCTCACATGAAGGATACCTAGAAAAGCGCCTTGCAGACTTGCAGACTTGTAAGGAAGGTGTCCTACAAGATCTTTCACATGAAGGATACCCAAAAAATCACCTTACAGACTCGTAGACCTGCAAGGAGGCATCCATCAAGATCTCTCACATGGAGGATGCTGAGAAAGTTCCCTACAGATCTGCAAACCTGTAGGGAAGGTGTCCATCAAGATCTCTCACATGAAGGAAACCCAAGAAATCACCCTATAAAACCACAAAACTTTAGGGAGAGTATCTCCCAAGATCTCCCACATGGAGGAAACCCAAAGAAAGCTCTCTACAGGCTTGCAGACCTACAGGGGAGCCACCCCCAAGATATCTCTCATGGAGGAAACCCAAGGAAAGCAGAATTTGGAGAGTCAGAAATCAGTTTCACAGGCACACCTGCAAAGCAAAAGCGGCCATGCAAGCAAGCAAATAGTCATGTAGACCGTTAATAAGTCGAAAAGCTTTCAAAGGGGTCCTTCAAAAGAAGATCGGTCAAATCAAGGGATGTGCTATTTGAAAAGTGAGGTCTAGTCAAGCTACCCCCAAGCTAGACACAAAGAATTCATTTGAGATAAAGACTTTCAAAGGGGGTCCCTTAGGAACCCTTCAAAAGAGAAAATGGGTCCACTCAAGGGACGCTACATTTGAAAGACAAAAAAGAGATGTGTTCCCTAAAAGGACACACATCTACATAACAAGTTATCATTACACCCAACATACAGGGGAGGAGAACTATGCAAGATACTTAGAACATACAGGATAGAGGTGAACCTCGATATCACTTGTCATGCGAAGAAAAGGTAGGTGCATCAACAAATAAATGAGTGATGGCACTTGAATCATGGAGTTGTTGTATTTTATCTTTCAAGGACTTGCATTCACTAGTGGAATGGCCAAGTACTCGATGGTATGCACAAATTGTTTTTTTTCTCTATCATGCTTATGATATTTCTTGCAGGAGAAGAGAATCAAGCAGGCTTTTAGAAGCCACATCAAATGAAACACCATTAAAAAAACAAACACTTTTAGGAGGACTAGCTAGAGTCACACAAATGATCAGTCTCTTAGGCCTTTCATGGGTAGCAAAGACAGATTAAATTTACAGAATCATCACAACTATTAGAGTAAATTGAAGACATTCTCAACATCAATCCAAATAGGATCAAATGTGGAATAATTATTTGAAGAAACAGATGTGGAAGGAGGTTTATCATTTGCTAATGCATCATCTCTAGAAGAGAGTGCATCAGAACAAAGATGAGATTCATCATTCACCAATGCAACATCTCTAGAAGAGAGTGCATTGGAATAAGGATTAGAGTCATCATTCACCAATGCAACATCCCTAGAAGAGAGTGCATTGGGATGAAAAGATTCATCATTCACTAATGTATCATCTCTAGAAGAGAGTGCATTGGAATGAAGATGAGATTCACCATTCACCAACACAACATCTCTAGAAGAGAGTGCATTGGAATGGGTAGGGGGTTCATCATCCACGAATGCATCATCTCCAAAAGAGAGTGCATTGGAATGAATAGAAGGTAGAGTAATATTAAGAAAGGTATCAATGATTCCATCTTCTTGCGACAAAATATCCTCCAAAGCCAAAGGACTTTCATGAGAAGGATCAAAGATACCAAGTGACATGGGTAAATCCAAGTCACTATCACATGCATGAAATGGAATATAATTAACATCTTGAAAAAAATTAGCTACTAAGCTAATAAAAGAAGATATTAAATTCATTACGACTTTTTTGGTATTTTCTATGTTCTAG